>SJYW01009008.1:224826-242682 GCA_006410735.1 Raphicerus campestris
CGCGCGGCGCGTTCCTGGGCCGGGGCGCGGGCTGATGGGCCCCTGTCGTCAGTTGCAGGATGAGGAGCGGCGGCGGCAGCAGCAGCTGGAGGAGATGCGGACGCGGGAGGCGGAGGAACGTGCGCGGCAGGAGGAGCAGCGGCGCCGGCAGGAAGACGAGCGGGTCAGGCGCGAGGCCGAAGACAAGGTCCTGGTCCTCTGAGGGCTGCGGCCGGAGCACGGGCGGGGCAGGGCGGGGGCAGGGCCGCGCCCGCGCTGGCCTCCCGCCCGGCCTGTGGACCGGCCCTCATCGCCGTCCTCGGGGCTCATCCCTTGGGCCTGCGACCATGAGGCCTGTGCTGCCATGCTGGGTGGTGTCCGGCCGGGCGCTGGGAAGTGGTCGCATTGGGGTCGGGCCTGGGGAAGGACAGGTGCCTAGGAGGACAAACAGGATTTCGAGTCGATTCTTTATGAAATTGACCTGATTCTGGCCAGTGGCCTACAGAAAACGCAGCAAGGGGTTTCTGTTCCACCTAGTGTGTTCACGGGTAGATAGTCGCGTTGTTATTTGTCTCCAAGGGTCAGAGAACCCTTTTAATCGGTCTTAAGGTGACCACACGTGACGTAATCTGAGCAGGGAGCGCAGAACCCCGCCTCTGGGCGTGCTGCCAGCGCTGGGCTCGCTGCCGGACCTCAGGATCCAGGGACAGGGTACTAGCGGTGCCTTCCGTGCAGGTGGGAGCGCCTGGCCGCAGGGAGCCAGCGTGGGCTCGGGGTGACCAGCAGGGCGGGTCCGTGGTGCGCGCCTGCGTGGCCGCTCCACCTCCCTGACCCCAAGCGCTTGGTGGGACCTGGGCAGTCACGAGGGGCCCAGAGCATCTGGGCTTCGGGGAAGACCCCGTGCGCTTCAGTGAGCCCTCGAAGGAGGTGGACCTCCACAGCCTGAGCCTCCAGCCCCTAGTCTGTGGTGTCCACTTACCCTGCACTTCTGGCCACCGGGAAGTAGCACCGTGGGGAGATGGCTGGGCCTACTCTCCATGTGGGGAAACTCTCCATCATTGGGTTTTTTGCAGCGTGCATTCTCACAGCTTGTGATTATGTCAGATGCACTTGTGTTTGGGTACCTGCTTCCATGACTGAGTGCTCCGTGCAAAAAGATTTTATATAGAATGTCCAAAATGGGTGGGCTTGCTCTGTAACGGGAGGACCACGCCCCTGTCCGGCAGAACGACGTCATGTGGCTGTGTTTGCTCTTAACGTAACTGAAGGGTGAGCTGTGGTCTCTCCCTGAAATGCCACCCACCACCCGAGTGGTGTTCATGGAGTGCTAGGCCTCCCGATGGCTCTGCTCTTCAGATTGGATCTCGTCTGTAAGGGAACGCTCATTCTGTGTGGAAATACGATGAAATGCTTTTCCTTTTGGATGGCTCAGCGTAGGGTGAAAAGCGGTCAGGGCTGTGCCGAGGCTGGCATATGTGCCGGCGTGCTCCCCTGCCCCGGAAAGGCAGGGCTCTGTGCGTGCTCACTCTGTGTGTGTGTGCGTGCACACCCGTGCGGGGGGCAGGGGGACGGCAAAGCGCGCACAGTGACGTGGGGACTGGAAGCGCTGTCCCGGTGCCAGCAGCTTCCGCGCCGCCAGCTGCCCCGGGTGCGTGCGCGCGCTTAAAGTCTTCAGCCGCAAGCCCTCCTCAGCTTAAGGCAGGTTGTCCTGTTTGGTCTTTCCACTCCTTCTTTCGCTTCTATTCTTGGGTTCTGAAACCGTTGTCAATTTTTAACAAAACTGTGCTGTTACCTTTTTCATTGTTAAATTAACGCTGTTAGCTGTAGTTCGCACACCTAGATGTATGTCAGAAGAAATGTACAGTATGTGTCAAAATACACTGGACTGTCTGCTGCTGTTGCTGTTGTGCCTGGCTCTCCGATTTCCTGTCTGGCAGGGAGACGCAAACTCAGGGCTGGGGGACGCGTGTTCGCTGGTGCTCACCTTGGGAAGAGACAGTGTGGGTTTCTTATTATTTTCCCTTTGGTCACTGGAAACGAGCCAGGCGACTTAGGCCTGCCCTTCTTCTGTGCACCCTGGGGTGGGGTGGGGGCTGGCCTTCCACAGGTGCACCAGTCAGAGCCTAGTTACGGTTGGTTGTATCTTAAAACTCAGGAGCAACAGGTAAGCGGAAATCCCACTGAAAGCCGGAGAGGCGCCCAGGATTCATTCCTGCTTCCGCCTAGTTCTATGTCAGTGCCTCCGTGTCCAGGCCCAGCTCTCCGCCGCCGTGGCAGTCGCTGGCGCTTGGGGGGTCCCTGGGGCGGATCCCCACTGCTGCCCACTGACCCGCCCTCTGTCTCCCGGCCACAGAGGCGGCAGGAGGACGGCTACTACAGCCGCCTGGAGGCTGAGCGGCGCCGACAGCACGAGGAGGCCGAGCGCCGGCTGCTGGAGCCCGAGGAGCCGGGCCTGGGCCGCCCGCCGCTCCCGCGCGGCTACGAGCCCGCCGGCCCGCCGCCGCCGCCCCAGCGCACCGCCTCCTACCTGCAGACACAGGCCTTCTCCCCAGACGCCCTCTACACCGCCAAGTTCGTGGCCTACAATGAGGAGGAGGACGAGGACGACGAGCCGGCAGGTCAGGACAGGCCCTCCGGACGGAGGGCGCACCCAGTCTCCGACGGCATCTTCCTCGCCAGCCCTTTCCGGCCGCCCCCGCCCGGCGCCAGCAGGACCGGGCCCTGGGCCAGCCTGCCCCTGCCCCCTCCCTCCAAACCCGGCCCCGCCCGGCCCGGCCACTCCAGAGGTCGAGGTAAAGCCGTGGCCCCCCAGCCCCCACCGCCCGACCGCTGGCACCCTCACTCAGCACGGCCCCTCTGATCAGCACTGGCTTTGGAATCCGATTCCAATCTCGGCGTGGGGGGGTGATCTGCTCCACCCGCGGCCCTCCTTCTGTGCTCCTCCAACTCCCGCTTCTCTCTGTGGGCGGCACTCAGCCCAGACTGGCTGATACTCTGATCAAAAATTCTGAAAATTTTCAACAATTGATTTTTACTAGTGGGAACAAGCAAGTATTCCTCGATCAAAACTCAAAAGATGAAACAACGTTTTTAAGGCAAATTGAAGAAAATACGTAGAATTAAAATGGAAAGTTTTTCATTCTGCCAATAATTTATCTAAAGGTCTAGAATGAGTTACTTTAAATTATAGAGGACTTTCTGTTTCATCTTTGAGTCTTGGCGGAGGACCACTCCTGTGCCCTGGTTGTGGGTACCCCAGCTGACTCACGAGCAAGACGCAGTGCCAGGAGGGGTGCCGGGAGTGGCTGGGCTCCTCGGACTCACCCCACACCGCCGTGGAAAAGACACCTCTTTATAAGGGAGCAAAGAAGCATGGGCTCATCGCTGCAGCCTGTGGAGAAGGGTCCTTTTAGCCCTGACATGCTGCGGTCGCTGCAGCCTGTGGGGAAGGGTCCTTTTAGCCCTGACGTGCTGCGGTCGTTTTCTGGCCCGTTGAGTCCAGTGTGCAGCACTGTCAGTGTTGGCTGAGTATGTCGAGCATTCTTTACCCTAGCCTAGGTTATAATCTTCAAAGTGTGAGGTTTTCTTGCTGACGTTGCGGTTAACAGAAGCACACTAGCGCTGATGGACGGCCTTGTGACCCTGGCCATCTGATCATCAGTGGCGCTTCTACTTTATGCTTGGATGATTTAAGGCTGATCTTGGGCAACACTCTTCAGTGGGTGGGCAGGTGGCGTCGCTCACCCATAGTCGCCGGCCAGCTGGCCCGCGGCGCGGGGCCCAGGCCAGGCGTCTGAGGCCCACCGTGCGGCCCGGGGCCTCCTTTTTGGCCAGGGAACTTGTGTCTGGGGCATTAGTATCAGACCTCAGGGAGTATTAGGACCACTTCTTCCCCCACCCCCAAATGTTTTAAGAATTATAGCCATTTAATTTGTGGGGAAAATTCAGTAACTGCTCTGAAAAGAAACATTTGCTCCCTGTGATCCACTGAGAAAGTTCTTAGTGTCGAGGTGTCTGAAAAATTTTGCCATCTGTGGATTTTTATTCTGACTTGTGTTAGTTACACATTTTACCTGATTTGAACTTCCTAGTTATTACTCCCTTAGACTTATGTTTCCCCTAATAGTAAGGCTGTGGGCCAGATTCCCGGCACCTGCAAGGGCCATGAGGGGGTTGCTGAGGCCACCCAGGGATGTGATGGAGCGTCTGCCACTGACTCGAGGAGCCTTGCACTGCTGCTTTTTCAGGACTTCAGAGGTCCTGAGCGCGGCATCTCCATCATGCGTGTGGTTCTGAAATAGCGCAGGCACTTTAACCGTGACTTTTTCTTTTTACGGAAAAGGAGCAAACTCTTACGTGGGACCGGCTGGGACAGTTTTTGGAGCCCATGATGTTTATCGGGACCCGAGAGAGAGACCGCATAAGAGGTACTCACTGGAGCTGTGCCGTGCGGCTGCCGCACTGTCATGAGGGCGCTTTTCTCTTCTCACAAAAGGCAGTGAGGCTGGACTCGAGTTACGGAGACTTGGTTGTCAGCTCAGGCGTTTCTCGCTGTGCAGAGTTGTGTGAGCACAGAGGCTTTGTTTACTTGCTGTTGCTGATACGGTTCTGCCTCAGACGGTGCGCGGGCCCCAGGGTTTCTGGTGGGGACTGTGGGAGGAGCTGGACGCGCTGCCATCTGCGTCCACCACAGAGGAGCAGGACGCCCAGGGTAAAGCCCCAGTGTCCTGCTGGACCACAGAAGGTCACCCCCCGCAGTTCAGCAGACAGCCTCAGCTAGATGGAGTCAGCTGTACTGATGCCCAAAGCATCCTCACACCTCTTCGCTATCTCAGGGTGGCTTGCTATCACGGCCCGTTAGCATGCTGACCGAGGCTTCTCAGGTGCAGGCAAGGCCCATTAAAGTGCTGGGTCTCAGAGCTGTGCCTCTCCAGGTAAGCTTGGTTGCTAAGGGTGATCTGCTTGCTAACACTGAGGCTTCCAGCTTCTTGAGAGTCGGGTGTGACTGGAGAAAGTGGACATTAATTAAGGAGATCGCTGTGCCCTTTCCCACATGGTGTGAATACATCCCGGCAGGGTTATGACTGAATGAAGCAACGAATGAGCCTCTCCCTTAGAAAGTTTTACCTAATCGCCTTCACGTGAGCCGAGCTACCTGCTGATGGGTCGTTTCCACTCTGCAAAGTAACCCTGTGCCTGTTCCTCCTGCAGCCATGAAGCAGATGTCCCCGGGGGGCCTGGAGCCCCTGAAAACCTGACGTTCAGGGAGCGCCAGCGCCTTTTCTCCCAAGGCCATGACGTCTCCAATAAAGTCAAGGCCTCTCGCAAGTTAACAGAGCTGGAGAACGAGCTGAACACCAAGTGAGGTGGCCCTGTGCCCAGCCCGGCCCCTCGGGGTGCTCTTGACGGCGCCGCTTGAGGACCCAAGTCCCAGGGATCCTGCTTCTGGAAGGCTTGGCATGTGGAAGAGTTCCATCACTAAGAAATTCCGCTTTACTTTACCAAGAGGTTGTCATTTCTGCAGTCTCTAGACACTGTCTTCTTAATGACCTGACTCCCAGGAAGGTAGCTTTCTGGTCGGTCTCTTTAGGGTCTGGGTTTGGAAGGGGGCAGAAGAAGACCCTGAGCTGTGTCTTCACCCCCATCTCCCCCCAAGGAGCGCAAAGAAGTCCTGTTTCTGTTCTTTTTCTAAAACTTGCTGTCCACTAATCAGAGTAGCTTGAACTCCGCAGACTGTCATTTGCACTACTTAGCGGCAGCTGCAGCCTGCTGCAGGAGGGTCAGCGTGGCCTCTGGGGAGACTGCGCGGGCGTGCGCGTGCCAAGGAGTGCCAGTCAGCCGTGCCCGCGGCCGGGAGGCAGGTGGACCTGAGCGTGACCACTGCGGCGCCGTCCCCACTGGCAGCCCTCCGAATCAGCTCTAGGGTTTAATTGAAACAAGTTTCTCCAAGAGGACAATTTTGAGGATACAAGCTTAGGAAATTTTATTTTTATAAATACTAGATGATTATTATGCCAATAAGTCATTAGTGATTTTGAAGATGGCGCTTAAGTTAGAAGGTTAGCTAAATGTTTCAGCTCTTCCAAGGGAACCTGTGAAGGAGGATATCTGCTAAACAGTATTGACAGGAACAGGAACGAGAGTGCCTGAGAAGAGTGAGAGTGCAGTAGGCGGCACTCGTGCACGGCCGTCGCACAGAAATCCAAGCTCAAAAAAGGGGCTGGGCTTACACCGACCTGCTGCCAGGGAAGCACGGGCCCGCTGCGCATGGCATCTGTAACTGAAATGCTGTAAGAGACTCGTGGCGGTTCAGGCTATTTTTTTACATTTGAATAGAGTTATTTAATTTTCATGTATTGAATTATTAGTTACCACTGTCACTTCTTCAGCTGTGAATATGTGGCTGGTGTTGGGGAGACGGACCTCACTTTGTTTTATATTATGTGATGTTAAAACAGGCAATGATTTTGTGATCATGAGCAGATTTTCTATTTGACAAGCCCTGCTGCGGCTCTAGGTGACTTGACTGTATTGTTCTCTTAACAGTAGGTATGTTAGGAAGATACGCACACTTTACGGAAGGGAGGGGCTGTCTGCCTTAGAGATCACTTTCCTCAGAGCTGTAAGATATATCGTTACAACGCAAGTGTAAATATTTTCTGCGTCCGCCAGGGTTCGTATCTGGAAGTGCGCGTCCCATTTCCCTCGCTAAGTAAGAGAGCAAGTGGTACTAAGTGTGATGAAGGATCTGCATGCTTGCTCCTCCCGACGTCTCGGAACACTGGCCGCCTTAAGGGGGCCGGACCCACAGCCTCTTGAAAGAGAAAGGTGCAGGTGAACTGGTATCCTGTTAATATACAGAAAAACAACAGCCACACATGAGTACATGCAAGTGCATGTAAATATCGACGTGCAGGGATGCTTCTGTGTGTGACTGTAAGCCCGTTCCCGTGGATTTGGCCGTCCTTGGACGATCAGGTCAAATGTGAAGGTGTGTAAAGTGCTTTTCGTGACTGCGTTACTATGGAGACGACATCAGACCTGCTGTAGTTTCCCATTTCTGCTGTATTTCATTTGCAGCCTATTTTTAATAAACTTTGTATGTATTTAAGGGTATTCGCTATTACATTAACCGTGTTCACAGACTCATTGGCAACAGAACCCCCCTTCCCGCCTCCCCCTCCCGTCCACTCATCGGCCCACTGAGCATCACTGCTGACAGGCAGTGTCCCCAGACCCTGGGGACGTCCCCTCTCCCGACCGCACAGACACACGAGCGAAGGGTTCCAGTCCCTCTCGGACGCTCAGCCTCCGGGTGTCAGGCGCCCTGTCCTCTGATCACCCCTTGTGTGACTAGGGTGCCCGTGTGATTTGCTTGAGGGCAGGAATCCCCGTCCCTGCACTGAGGGGACACGTGTTTGGGTGCCTGTTTGTCCAGCTGGGGGTGGCTGGGCCGGCGAGAAGGTGCCCCCACAGCCGTTCACCTTCGTGGCCTCTGAGCCGGGTCGTCGGATTTCGAGACTTTTATGAAGGGGTGGGGTCTCGGGTGGTGGAAACTCTGGCGATCTCGCAGAGCCGGGTGTTAACAGCCGAGCTGTAGCACGCGCGTGTGGTGCGCTGTAATGCCCAGAAAGGAGGACAGGGACTTAGGGTCGTGTTAGCACCGGTTTCGTTTCATCTTAGGCCGCATGGCTCTGCTGCTTTTGTGGCAGGGATGACTCTGCCCGTGGGCTCTGCACGGGGCAGCCACGAGGAAGGGGGCTCCTCTCTGCTTTGTGCATGGAAGGCTGGTCTCGGGGATCTACACATTTAAGGAAATGCTTTGCCCTAGCAAAGCTGAGGTGGCATGACTTGCAGGAGGGAACTGTGTACAAGAAGTGAGCAGTTTCCACGCCTGTATTCGTGCAGTTCATCTAAAGCCACGCAACCCTGAAAGACAGACGTGCCTAGGCGCTCAGTCGAGTCCAACTCTCTGCAACCCCATGGACTGCAGCCCACCAGCCTTCTCTGTCCATGGGCTTCTCCAGGCAGGAACACTGGAGTGGGTTGCCATACCCTCCTCCAGGGGGTCTTCCCGACCCAGGAATTGAACCACGGTCTTCTACATTGCAGGCGGATTCTTTTACCCGCTGAGCTACCCAGGAACATATCTGACTTGAAATTGGGATATGAAAGCCAACTCCTTGTACAGTTTATTCAACGAATACCCCTTATGAATGCCTAGTCTGTGAGACCTGGCCACCAGATACTCCAAAGCAGAGTGGGAGACGGATGCGTAGTTCATTACATAACCCGGTAACTGGATCCGGGTAAAGAGGATGTCCCGGTGCTGGGCAGGTTTACTGCAAGGACCAGCTGTAGTCATGGAGACGCAGACTTAAGAAAACTGTCCTCCCTCTTGGAGAAAAGGCAGAGGAGGACAGAGGCAAGGCTGCTGCCCTCCAAGCAGTGGGTCAGGGCGCCCCAATCCAGGTGGGGAGCTCAGGTCTCAGGGGGGACACAGCTTCCTCTGGCTCTGGCCCCCGAGGGAGAGGGGAGAGGGGACAGTGTCTGCCAGGGGTTTGCCCGCATACCTGGGGTTTCCCCGCAGCAGGTCTCCCGTGTGAACAACCAGCTGGACTGTGGGCTGGTGGTGGAGATGGGGTGCTGCTGGCGGTGAAAGTGGCGTCCCCAGTGTCTCCAGAAGGTTAGGCCTCTGCTCTGTTCTTGAAGAGCTTGTGTCTTACTCTTTATTGAGAATACAGGTAAAAATGGCCTTAATCTAAAATGGTAACAATGGTTCCGGTGTTGGATTATTTTATGTTTTAATGAGTTTAATTTTTTTTATATTGGAGTATAGTTGATGATACCACTTTAATAGCAGAAAGCAAAGAGGAACTAAGAGTCTCTTGATGAGGGTGAAAGAGGTGAGTGAAACATTCAGCTTAAAACTCAGTATTGAAAAAACTAAGATCATGGCATCCAGTCCCATCACTTCATGGCAAATAGATGGGGAAACAATGGTAACAGTGACAGATTTCTTCTTGGGCTCCAAAATCCCTGTGGGTAGTGACTGCAGCTGTGAAACTGGCAGATGCTTCTTGGCAGGAAAGCGATGACAAACCTAGTGGTAAAAATAGCGGAGACATCACCTTCCCAACCAAGATCTGTACCGTCAAGGCCGTAGTCTCTGTAGCAGTCATGTACGGATGTGAGAGCTGGACCATGAAGAAGGCAGAATGCTGAAGAATTGATGTGTTCAAACTGTGGTGTTGGAGAAGACTTGAGAGTCCCTTGGACAGCAAGAGCAAACCAGTCAATCCCAAAGGAAATTAATCCTGAATATTCATTTGAAGGACTGATGTTGAAGCTGAAGTTCCAATACTTTGGCCACCCTATGTGAAGAACTGACTTATTAAAGACCCTGATGCTGGGAAAGACTGAAGGCAGGAGAAGGGGACGACAGGATGATATGGTTGGATGGCATCACTGACTCGACAGACGTAAGTTGTAAGTTTGAGCAAACTCTCAGACAGGGAAGAACAGGGAAGCCTGGTGCGGTGCGGTTCCCAGGGTCGCAAAGCGTCGGACACGACCTGGTGAGCAAACGAGTGTTTAAATTGCGGTGGCAGTTCGGCACGCCAGTGTGACTCAGTAGATCCCTTTCTCATCATAAGCACTGAAGGGGGCTCCCTGTGTCCTCAGTAGGCAGTAGGTCCTTGTTGATGATCTCTCTTAAACATAGCTGAGTGGACATCGGGATTCTTTTTTTAATAGTATAAAACATCAACCTANGAACTCCGCAGACTGTCATTTGCACTACTTAGCGGCAGCTGCAGCCTGCTGCAGGAGGGTCAGCGTGGCCTCTGGGGAGACTGCGCGGGCGTGCGCGTGCCAAGGAGTGCCAGTCAGCCGTGCCCGCGGCCGGGAGGCAGGTGGACCTGAGCGTGACCACTGCGGCGCCGTCCCCACTGGCAGCCCTCCGAATCAGCTCTAGGGTTTAATTGAAACAAGTTTCTCCAAGAGGACAATTTTGAGGATACAAGCTTAGGAAATTTTATTTTTATAAATACTAGATGATTATTATGCCAATAAGTCATTAGTGATTTTGAAGATGGCGCTTAAGTTAGAAGGTTAGCTAAATGTTTCAGCTCTTCCAAGGGAACCTGTGAGGGAGGATATCTGCTAAACAGTATTGACAGGAACAGGAACGAGAGTGCCTGAGAAGAGTGAGAGTGCAGTAGGCGGCACTCGTGCACGGCTGTCGCGCAGAAATCCAAGCTCAAAAAAGGGGCTGGGCTTACACCGACCTGCTGCCAGGGAAGCACGGGCCCGCTGCGCATGGCATCTGTAACTGAAATGCTGTAAGAGACTCGTGGCGGTTCAGGCTATTTTTTTACATTTGAATAGAGTTATTTAATTTTCATGTATTGAATTATTAGTTACCACTGTCACTTCTTCAGCTGTGAATATGTGGCTGGTGTTGGGGAGACGGACCTCACTTTGTTTTATATTATGTGATGTTAAAACAGGCAATGATTTTGTGATCATGAGCAGATTTTCTATTTGACAAGCCCTGCTGCGGCTCTAGGTGACTTGACTGTATTGTTCTCTTAACAGTAGGTATGTTAGGAAGATACGCACACTTTACGGAAGGGAGGGGCTGTCTGCCTTAGAGATCACTTTCCTCAGAGCTGTAAGATATATCGTTACAACGCAAGTGTAAATATTTTCTGCGTCCGCCAGGGTTCGTATCTGGAAGTGCGCGTCCCATTTCCCTCGCTAAGTAAGAGAGCAAGTGGTACTAAGTGTGATGAAGGATCTGCATGCTTGCTCCTCCCGACGTCTCGGAACACTGGCCGCCTTAAGGGGGCCGGACCCACAGCCTCTTGAAAGAGAAAGGTGCAGGTGAACTGGTATCCTGTTAATATACAGAAAAACAACAGCCACACATGAGTACATGCAAGTGCATGTAAATATCGGCGTGCAGGGATGCTTCTGTGTGTGACTGTAAGCCCGTTCCCGTGGATTTGGCCGTCCTTGGACGATCAGGTCAAATGTGAAGGTGTGTAAAGTGCTTTTCGTGACTGCGTTACTATGGAGACGACATCAGACCTGCTGTAGTTTCCCATTTCTGCTGTATTTCATTTGCAGCCTATTTTTAATAAACTTTGTATGTATTTAAGGGTATTCGCTATTACATTAACCGTGTTCACAGACTCATTGGCAACAGAACCCCCCTTCCCGCCTCCCCCTCCCGTCCACTCATCGGCCCACTGAGCATCACTGCTGACAGGCAGTGTCCCCAGACCCTGGGGACGTCCCCTCTCCCGACCGCACAGACACACGAGCGAAGGGTTCCAGTCCCTCTCGGACGCTCAGCCTCCGGGTGTCAGGCGCCCTGTCCTCTGATCACCCCTTGTGTGACTAGGGTGCCCGTGTGATTTGCTTGAGGGCAGGAATCCCCGTCCCTGCACTGAGGGGACACGTGTTTGGGTGCCTGTTTGTCCAGCTGGGGGTGGCTGGGCCGGCGAGAAGGTGCCCCCACAGCCGTTCACCTTCACGGTCTCTGAGCCTGGTCGTCGGATTTCGAGACTTTTATGAAGGGGTGGGGGTCTCGGGTGGTGGAAACTCTGGCGATCTCGCAGAGCCGGGTGTTAACAGCCGAGCTGTAGCACGCGCGTGTGGTGCGCTGTAATGCCCAGAAAGGAGGACAGGGACTTAGGGTCGTGTTAGCACCGGTTTCGTTTCATCTTAGGCCGCATGGCTCTGCTGCTTTTGTGGCAGGGATGACTCTGCCCGTGGGCTCTGCACGGGGCAGCCACGAGGAAGGGGGCTCCTCTCTGCTTTGTGCATGGAAGGCTGGTCTCGGGGATCTACACATTTAAGGAAATGCTTTGCCCTAGCAAAGCTGAGGTGGCATGACTTGCAGGAGGGAACTGTGTACAAGAAGTGAGCAGTTTCCACGCCTGTATTCGTGCAGTTCATCTAAAGTCACGCAACCCTGAAAGACAGACGTGCCTAGGCGCTCAGTCGAGTCCAACTCTCTGCAACCCCATGGACTGCAGCCCACCAGCCTTCTCTGTCCATGGGCTTCTCCAGGCAGGAACACTGGAGTGGGTTGCCATACCCTCCTCCAGGGGGTCTTCCCAACCCAGGAATTGAACCACAGTCTTCTACATTGCAGGCGGATTCTTTTACCCGCTGAGCTACCCAGGAACATATCTGACTTGAAATTGGGATATGAAAGCCAACTCCTTGCACAGTTTATTCAACAAATACCCCTTATGAATGCCTAGTCTGTGAGACCTGGCCACCAGATACTCCAAAGCAGAGTGGAAGACGGATGCGTAGTTCATTACGTAACCCGGTAACTGGATCCGGGTAAAGAGGATGTCCCGGCGCTGGGCAGGTTTACTGCAAGGACCAGCTGTAGTCATGGAGACGCAGAGTTAAGAAAACCGTCCTCCCTCTTGGAGAAAAGGCAGAGGAGGACAGAGGCAAGGCTGCTGCCCTCCAAGCAGTGGGTCAGGGCGCCCCAATCCAGGTGGGGAGCTCGGGTCTCAGGGGGGACACAGCTTCCTCTGGCTCTGGCCCCCGCGGGAGAGGGGAGAGGGGACAGTGGCTGCCAGGGGTTTGCCCNAACTGACCGGGTTCCTTGTGAGCCGCTCGTCAAAGCCTGGGGGAAGGAGGGCTCCCCAGCGGGAGGGCCCTGCCTGAGCCCGCCTTCCCGGGAGCTGGCGCTGTCCTCTCCCCCAGGCCCCCAGGAGCTGGCCCTCTCAGCATCTGTGCGTGGCTAACACTCCGCCCCGAGCTCTGCAGCTCCTGTCTGCCTGCTCGCGCCTCCCTCCCGGGCTCGGGGAACCCTCGCTGCTGTGCCCAGGCTGACCGGCCTTCCCTGTGCCTCCACTTGCTAAGCCCACTCGTGCCACACGGCCTTTGCCCGGGCTGCCCCTCCACCCGCACGCCTCCAGGGAGTGGCCTGTCTGAGCTCACACTGCCTGTTTCAGTTCCAGCGGAGCTGATCCTCTCTCTACTCACTTGGGTGCGTGAGCTACCCCATGAGGGTGCTGACTCCACAGCCCCTGGAAGGTCCCCTGGCACACAATAGGTTTCTAACAAGTGTATTTTGAGTAAGCGAATAAAAGGAAAGAAGCGGTGGGTTTTGATGAGCAGGGTCTCTGGAGCCCTGCCTTTCCAACTTGCGTGTGCCCACCGTGACCTGGGGAACTTACTGAAATGCAGACTTGGGTCCNTTGAGTAAGCGAATAAAAGGAAAGAAGCGGTGGGTTTTGATGAGCAGGGTCTCTGGAGCCCTGCCTTTCCAACTTGCGTGTGCCCACCGTGACCTGGGGAACTTACTGAAATGCAGACTTGGGTCCACTTGGGATGGGAGGGGCCCAGATTCTGGATTTCTAGCAAGCCCCTAGCTGCTGGTCTGGGGCTCTCACCTAGGCCCCAGGGTCGCAGACAAGGCCTGGGGGTCCATCAGGGCCCCAGGTGGCCCTCCAGCCTGCTGCCGCTGCCTGCTCCCTTCCTTGCTGGCGAGAGCTTGCACCCTTGTAAGTCATCATTCTGGGAGTGGAGGCAGCTGCTGGTGGATTTCACTGATGCTGGTCGTTTTGCTTTCTGGATCCTTGGTTGTAGGCCAAAGAGGAGAGAATAGTTGAGCTGGAAACGGAGAATGCTCTTCTTCACCTGAAACTGGCGGAGGTAATACTTTTACATGTCTCGGGGTTGAGTTGAATTGCGTCTGGTGTATGCTGACCCAGCGTCCAGATTTCTTTCAGGCTCTGCAGAAGAAAGCGTTGAGATGCTCTTCTTCCCCCAGTGAGGACCCTTTAAAGTATCTTTCGCTCAATCATCTGTAGGTCTGACTTCCTATTATCTCTGCACTCATGAATATTTGAAGTGAAGTGAAGTTGCTCAGTCGTGTCCGACTCTTTGCGACCCCGTGGACTGTAGCCAACCGGGCTCCGCCGTCCATGGGATTTTTCAGGCAAGAGTACTGGAGTGGGTTGCCATTTCCTTCTCCATGAACATTTAGGGAGTCATAAATTAACAAGGTGCCAGCTTTATTGAGGACTCACTCAGGTACCAGACCTTCACTCAGGTGAAGTGTATGGTCTGGTGTTCCGTAAGCTCCCGCTACAATCCCGCCACCACAGTCAGCTGTGGGCCTCTCCCTTCGGCCCCAGAGACAAGTCTGTGTGTGGTCCTACCCCGCCGTCTGCCTCCCTCACCCCAGCTTCTCTTGCAGAGTTGCCCTTCACTTTGACAAATGGGGAACGCTGGGGGGTCCTGCTTTGCTTATTCCTACGTGACTGGCCGAGGCCACCTTTGGTCAGCTGAAAAGTGACCCCCAGAGATGTCCGTTCCCTCCTAATTCTGGACACTGTGAACGTGACCTTGACCAGGGATAAGATCTCTGCAGATGGGATTGAATTTGGGGTGGGGCCAACCTTGGGTTATCTGGGGGCCTCGGTGCCTTCCTGCGAGTCCGTGTAAGATGGAGGCAGCGGTGACGGAGGACAAAGAAGGGAAATGTTTAAGACTCAAGAAGGGCGGCCCGGCGACATCAGGACCAGTGGAGGGGGAGGGCCCCTCTGAGCCTCGGAGGGCACGTGGCTCTGCCCTGGGCCTTGGAAGTCTGGCCTCAGGACAGGAGAGAAAACACTCACGCAGTCCAGCCTCCCAGCTTGTGGTGTGTTGTTACAGCGGCAACAGAAAACCAACACACACCCATTGAATCACTCCGCTCCCTGGAGGCCCCTGAGCATCCCCGGGGGAAGCAAGCTTCAGGCTCCTGGCTCCCCGCAGATAACCCTGTTTCACTGGAAAAATGTAGTCACGTTAAAACTGCCTGTTAATTTAGGGCTGGTCACACTAGCTTTAAACAAAGCGCATGTTAATTTATTCGCTCACCTTCAAGTCTGTGGTTTTCTGCTGCTTCTGAGCACACTTGTGTGGCTTCTCTCGGCCACGAGCCGGCCTGCACTGAGGGAAGGCGACACCCTGAGCTCATTCTGCGGCGCTTCCCCAGCCTCATCGTCCTGGACTCAGGTCACTCTGCCTGGGGTCCCTCACGGCCGCGGCTGCTCACACCCGAGAATAAACTTGCAGCTCGGGCGTGCGGTTTCCATGCGTGTCTGCACTATCAGCACAGACGTGTCCGACTCTGCGACCCCACGGACGGCAGCGCGCCAGGCCTCCCTGCCCATCACCAGCCCCTGGAGCTTGCTCAGACTCCTGTCCATCAAGTCAGTGATGCCATCCAACCATCTCATCCTCAGCTGCCCCTTCACCTCCCACCTTCAGTCTTTCCCACCATCAGGGTCTTTTCCAATGAGTCAGTTCTTCACATCAGGTAGACAAAGTATTGGAGCTTCAGCTTCGGCATCAGTCCTTGCAATGAATATTCAGGACTGATCTCCTTTAGGATGGACTGGTTGGATCTCCTTATAGTCCAAGGGACTCTCAACAGTCTTCTCCAGCAGCACAGTTCGTTCCACCAGTGGGGGAGCTTCAGAATGCCAACCATTTTTCCAATTTGTCATTGAAACAAAATTTTTTTTTGCTTGTTTTACATGTAAGATCATTAGATACAGAATGTCAGATAGAGCCTGTAAAATTTCGAGCGTTTATAAGTCCGTGTCTTCTTTTCTGAGAATTGACAGGAAAGTCTCGGTCTCTGTGGCCCACATCCCCCGTGACCTCACGGCATCCGGCACCACTGGCTCAGCGCCCCGGCCTCAGTGGCAGCAGCAGACTTTGTGAGTCTGCGCCGGTGTGTCCAGCACTCAAGGACCCTGCCACGAAACGGTGCTCTCGTTTTCAACCCTGCCGTGTAGGCTGAGACAGCTGTCGTCCCGATGGGGGGACTGCGGCCCTCCCAGGATTAACACTCACTCCTGTGTTCATTTCGCGGTCGTTGCCTGAGTGAGCCCCGTGCCCTTTGCCCGAGGGGCCCTGTGTGTTCGTGTCGATCTTCATCCAGCCTGACTCCTGGTTCTCTCCCTCTCCTGGGGCTCGCCCTCCCTGAGAAACATCCGAAACCTCCTCCCCTCTTCCCCAGCCTCTGCTCCTCCAGCCGCTGCCACGTGGCCCCTCGTCCTGGCAGGGGCGCTGGCCTCTGGTTTCAGTGGGGACTTCCTCCCCTCCAGGGTCTGACACCTGTGTCGGCTGCGTCCCCTGGCGCCCCGGGCAGGGCTGCCCTTCCTATGAGACCAGCTGCTCAGCCGCCGATCCCCGTCCCCTGGGCAGTTCACCTCTGCCCGGGGCTCAGCATCTGGTCCCGCCCTCGCACGGTCCCTGCCCCGCCTCCGGGGTCCGCATGCCCTCTTCCAAGCACACGCCTCGGGGCCTCTGCCCTGGCGCCCCCGCAGCTGGCATCACCTCCAGTGTCGCCTGCACCCCTGCCCGGAGACTGGCGTCCCACCGGCCGGGTGCAGGCCCCCAGCACACACTCTCCAGACAGGACGGGCCTTGTCCTCACCAGGATGCCCTACCGGACCTCCGGCCACCTCTTCTGCCCTCTGCCACCCCCGCAAGATGAGCAGCGGTTCCTGCCGATGAAGTGAGCGTGCACCCACCTCTTGTGTGGCTTCTGAGCTGCGTGTCTGTGTCCTGGGCACGTGATAAAGCGGGGTCACGGGTGGTTTAACCACGCATTCTCACTGCGTGGGGACGTGTGCTTGCTGTTCTGAGGAGAAACTGTGCAGCGTCCACTGGCTCGTGAGGACCTAGTGTGAAAGTGCAAACACCTAGAGAAACCCTGTGGGAGTCAAACAGAACGAAGGAAAACCCAAGCTGGCTGTGCCCGGGGCCTCAGCGCACCTCCCGCCAGCGGCTCAGGCCGGAGCCCGTGTTTCCATCCCATCCTGAGAGTCTGGCCCATCGCTGTTCCCACGATGATGCTGTGACGTCCAGACCGTGAGGGCCCGTCGTCCGCAGTCTGAGTGCCGTGTCCCCTTCCCCGCTGTCCTCCCCGCAGGCACCAGCGTGAGCTTTCGGAACGTGCACCTGGGCTGAAAGTCCTCCGCGATGTGGCACCACCCGTGGCCCCTCCCCTGCTGGAGATGGTGGGGGCCTCCGGGCCCCCCGCTGTGCCCCCAGCCAAGGACTGCTCCCCTCACCCCAGCGCCTTCCAAACGCTGCTCCCGCTGCGCCCGCCCTGCCCCTGAAGCAGCGCTGACCTGGGCTCGGCACGCCCAGCGCCTTCCAAACGCTGCTCCCGCTGCGCCCGCCCTGCCCCTGAAGCAGCGCTGACCTGGGCTCGGCGCGCCCAGCCTGGTCCTTGGAAGCTTGTTTTGGTGGCTGGTGCCAAATCCATGGCAGAACAATGGAAACGGCGACAGACTTTGTTTTCTTGGCGCCAAAATCACTGCAGTTCTGGGGAGAACTGCGAACAGTGACTGCAGCCATAAAGTTGAAAGACGCTTCCTCCTTGAGGAAAAGCAATGGCAAACCTCAACAGCGTATTAAAAAGCAGAGACGTTACTCTGCCTGCAAAGTCCGTCTAGTCAAGGCTGTGGTTTTTCCAGTAGTCACGTATGGATGTGAGAGTTGGACCATAAAGAAAGCTGAGCACCGAAGAATTGATTCCTTCGAACTGTGATTTTGGAGAAGACTCTTGAGAGTCCTTTGGACTGCAAGGAGAGCCAACCAGTCCATCCTAAAAGAGATCAGCCCTGAATATTCATTGGAAGGACTGATGCTAAAGCTGAAGATCTAATACTTTGGCCACCTGATGCGAAGAGCTGACTCATGAAAAGACCCTGATGCTGGGAAAGATTGAAGGCAGGAGAAGGGGACGACAGAGGATGAGATGGTTGGATGGCATCACTGACTCAATGGAGATGAGTTTGAGTAAAGTCTGAGAGTTGGTGATGGACAGGG
>SJYW01009008.1:249656-266736 GCA_006410735.1 Raphicerus campestris
GCACCCACCTCTTGTGTGGCTTCTGAGCTGCGTGTCTGTGTCCTGGGCACGTGATAAAGCGGGGTCACGGGTGGTTTAACCACGCGTTCTCACTGCGTGGGGACGTGTGCTTGCTGTTCTGAGGAGAAACTGTGCAGCGTCCACTGGCTCGTGAGGACCTAGTGTGAGAGCGCAAACACCTAGAGAAACCCTGTGGGAGTCAAACGGAACGAAGGAAAATCCAAGCTGGCTGTGCCCGGGGCCTCAGCACACCTCCCGCCAGCGGCTCAGGCCGGAGCCCGTGTTTCCATCCCATCCTGAGAGTCTGGCCCATCGCTGTTCCCACGATGATGCTGTGACGTCCAGACCGTGAGGGCCCATCGTCCACAGTCTGAGGGCCGTGTCCCCTTCCCCGCTGTCCTCCCCGCAGGCACCAGCGTGAGCTTTCGGAACATGCATCTGGGCTGAAAGTCCTCCGCGATGTGGCACCACCCGTGGCCCCTCCCCTGCTGGAGATGGTGGGGGCCTCCGGGCCCCCCGCTGTGCCCCCAGCCAAGGGCTGCTCCCCTCACCCCAGCGCCTTCCAAACGCTGCTCCCGCTGCGCCCGCCCTGCCCCTGAAGCAGCGCTGACCTGGGCTCGGCGCGCCCAGCGCCTTCCAAACGCTGCTCCCGCTGCGCCCGCCCTGCCCCTGAAGCAGCGCTGACCTGGGCTCGGCGCGCCCAGCCTGGTCCTTGGAAGCTTGTTTCGGTGGCCGGTGGCAAATCCATGGCAGAACAATGGAAACGGTGACAGACTTTGTTTTCTTGGCGCCAAAATCACTGCAGTTCTGGGGAGAACTGCGAACAGTGACTGCAGCCATAAAGTTGAAAGACGCTTCCTCCTTGAGGAAAAGCAATGGCAAACCTCAACAGCGTATTAAAAAGCAGAGACGTTACTCTGCCTGCAAAGTCCGTCTAGTCAAGGCTGTGGTTTTTCCAGTAGTCACGTATGGATGTGAGAGTTGGACCATAAAGAAAGCTGAGCACCGAAGAATTGATTCCTTCGAACTGTGATTTTGGAGAAGACTCTTGAGAGTCCTTTGGACTGCAAGGAGAGCCAACCAGTCCATCCTAAAAGAGATCAGCCCTGAATATTCATTGGAAGGACTGATGCTAAAGCTGAAGATCTAATACTTTGGCCACCTGATGCGAAGAGCTGACTCATGAAAAGACCCTGATGCTGGGAAAGATTGAAGGCAGGAGAAGGGGACGACAGAGGATGAGATGGTTGGATGGCATCACTGACTCAATGGAGATGAGTTTGAGTAAAGTCTGAGAGTTGGTGATGGACAGGGAAGCCTGGTGTGCTGCAGTCCATGGGATCACAGAGTCAGACATGACTGAGCGACTGAACTGATGCTCTGTGGCCCCTGAGCTTGCCCTTGGCCTGGGTGGCGGCTCCTGGTGGGCAGGTGGGCGCCCTGTGGACAATCAGGAAGTGTCTCCCTCTGAGAAAAGGCCCCTGTGTCTGTCCCAACGCTCTGAGTTGTCTTTTCCTCTCTTCTGGGCCACAGTCCTGGGAAGTGACCGGAAGGGACCGCAGGGCAGAGACACACGTGCTTCTCGGGGAGCAGATGCCCCAGCGAGGACCCTCTCTCTCCGCCCTGACCCGGCTCTGCAGCACCGCGCAGGTGAGGACTCCCTGGGGTCCGTCTTCCCTCGCGGGAGGGGCATCTGTGTTCAGGCGGGAGAGGTGGTTTTCTGGGGCTTGTGCGAGTGGTGCGGATCAAAGCAGGTGTGCTCTGCTGTCCCTTCCCCTTTCACTTTCTCGCACTGGAGAAGGAGACGGCCGCCCACTCCAGTGTCCTTGCCTGGAGAACCCCAGGGGCGGGGGAGCCTGGTGGGCGGCCATCTCGGGTTGCACAGAGTCGGACACGGCTGAGCGACGCAGCAGCAGCAGCGTTTGTTACGNCAGCGAGGACCCTCTCTCTCCGCCCTGACCCGGCTCTGCAGCACCGCGCAGGTGAGGACTCCCTGGGGTCCGTCTTCCCTTGCGGGAGGAGCGTCTGTGTTCAGCCGGGAGAGGTGGTTTTCTGGGGCTTGTGCGAGTGGTGCGGATCCAAACAGGTGTGCTCTGCTGTCTCCCTCCCCCTTTCACTTTCCTGCACTGAAGAAGGAGACGGCTGCCCACTCCAGTGTCCTTGCCTGGAGAACCCCAGGGACGGGGGAGCCTGGTGGGCGGCCGTCTCGGGTTGCACAGAGTCGGACACGGCTGAGCGACGCAGCAGCAGCAGCGTTTGTTACGGGAGCTTAGTTGACTGACAGTGCCGTGTTAGTCTCTGCTGTACAGAGCAGTGGTTCACTCACACGTGCACGTACCGGTTTCTGGATGTTCTTTCCCATGTGATTACTCACAGTGTATCTGCTCTCTTTAAAGCAACTTTCTGTTCGTTTCTGTCTGTGTTGGGTCTTTGCTGCTGTTCGGGCTTTCCTCCAGTTGCGGCAAGTGGGCCCTCCCCCACTGGAGACTATGGGCGCCTCTGGGCCTCCCCGCCAGCAGCTCACGCCGGAGTCCACGTCGCAGCGGCCTCCAGTTGCAGTGCTTGGGCTCCTCATTGCCGCGGCTTCTCTTGCTGCGGACGCACGCTCTAGGGCGCACCAGCCTCAGCGGCTCCTGGGCTCAGCAGCTGCAGTTCCGGACTCTAGAGCACAGCCCAGCACTTGCGGCTCACGGACGTTGCTGTTCTGCGGCGTGTGGGATCCTCCCCGAGCAGGCCTCGAGCCCTTGTCTCTGGCCCTGGCAGGGGGATTCTCTGCCGCTGAGCCGCCAGGGGAGCCTGATGATCTACTCTCATGGAGTTACAAGAAGCCTTCATTTTAGGGAGCAAAGCCCCGAAGGGTGTTATGTGTGGACTTTCCATTACAGGCGACTCCCGTTTCCATAATCAGTAGCAGACACAGCTCACTGTGGGCATTCTGCTTTCCGAAACGAAGTAGGAGGCTAAACCCCAGAGGCCGACGAGGCCTCATGCAGAGACAGGAAGGAAACGCGTCTCGGCCGCAAGGGGAAGTGCTGTGTTCCACTGGTTGTGGATTTCGTATGTCACAGTTGCTCTCACCTACACTTCGCATCACATGTTACAAAACTGGCTTGTACACATCCGATTAAATGGCGCTAGTATAGCAGAGTATCCCAGAGAGCACCTGCTTTAGAAGCACCGGGAGCCGCACGCACACAGTCCGCTGGCAGCTCTTAAGGTGGGCGCCTCTCGAGCGTTTTCCACCTTTGTTACAGTGTGGCCTGGGTAAGGATTAGAAGGAAAAAGGTCATCGTGGCAGCAAGAGAAGCACCACCTGTTAAGAGGGTTGCTTTGCCCTTGGAGTGGTTCCCCCGCCCCACCCAGCATGCACCGCACTAGTTTATTTAGGATGGGTTTGTATGGAATTAATTCTTCATTCTCTTCCAACTGGGTAAAACTAATCCATCCTTCACTGAAGTATATAACTTTATCTGCGTTCCATACGGTAAAAATAATTTAATTCACTTTAGTTTTGATGTTTTATGAAAATGTTTCCTAAACACACTGAAATGGTCTCCACTTGACAGCTAGAAAAGGCTTAACAAAAGGGACAAAGGGCGTGTATTTCAGTTCAGTTCGGGCTCCGTGAGTTACGTGTTTGGTGCTAAAGAGCAGCACCTCCGTCCTTTCATCTCATGGACCCGGGCTTCGAGCCAACATCAGTTCAGTCGCTCGGTCGTGTCCTACTCTTCGCGACCCCGTGAATCGCAGCACAACGTCAGCCACACCTCCACCATTTCAGGAGGAGAGGGTGCACTTTGCGTGGAGGGTGCTGTCTAGATGGCTCTCGCGCTCTTCCCGGGGCTCCGGAGCCCACTGCTTGTGTGCCCGGGATTCCGCTGCGCACATTCATGACCCAGGCGAGCATTGTTCTCCAGCCTGGGGAGGAGGTCAGAGCTTTGTTCCCAGGAGGGGAGCCCCCTGTCGCAGGAAGTACACAACAGGTGGAAAATCGCTGCAGGCGAGCTCTCCACCCGGCCACGGGCTGCGCTTCCTATGGAAGCTGGTGAGAGGCCTGATTTTCTTAAGCACTTCAGCTGTGTCAGTGTGTAAAGCCACCCAGGCTGCTTTCGGAAGTGCAGACCTCAAGTCTGCAGACCCCAGCGCTGGGAGGGAGCGGGGGCGTGTCCATGTGCCTGGCGAGCGTGACTGGGTCTAGGGCTGAGGGCATGGCTTGAACAGATCTGGGCTGTGGCTGGCCGTGTGTGGGCGTGTCGGGGAGGGTCTCACCCTGTGGAAGCCCTGTGTGTGCCCTGTGATGAGCAGCAGCCCTGCCCATCACTTCAGCCGTGTGGGTCCGTGTTTTGCAGAAGCTGAAACAAGAGATGGAGGCGCTTCAGTCCTCTTCTCGGGGGCTTCTCCAGAGTTACCAGGAGGAGCATCAGGACTGTCTTTCTGAGATAGTGCAGGCCGTCCAGATGGCCCAGCTCCACCATGAGGCTCTGCCAGGTAAGACGGACCCTGACCGAAGATGCCTCGAGCAGCCCGCCTGGAGCCTGGGTGTCCAGCCCCCTCAGTGCTGGGGGCCTGCCAGCTCGCGGGCAGGGCTGAGTCCCTGCTCTCTGGGTGGCCGTGGCCGCTTGACTTCTTGACCTTAACCTGTGGCTGAACAGGGCCCTCTGTGTAAGGGCTCCCACCATGGTGCCCCAGAAACACCCTTGTGGCCCCCGCCCCTCCATGGTGCCCCAGGAACCCACCTAGTGCCCCCACCCCACCATGGCACCTCNGGACATGACTGAGTGACTCTCACTTCACTTTCTTTGCTCATATTTATCTGTTGAAAAAGCCAGAAGCAGCAGTGGGTGCAGGGCAGCGGGGCTCCTTGAGGGGTCATGGGTCATGGGTCCTGACGAGCCTGGGACGGGGAAGGGGAAGGGTCGGGACTTCCTGCTGGAGGAGCAGAGCCGATTTAACAGAGCCCATGGGTGTCAGACGGAACGGTGGATCTTGGCAGGTGATGGCGCAGACCAAAATAACGCTCTTATGCAAACCTTCAGTCCACAGCTATTATTATTTTTAGATCTCATTTGTCAGCTTGGGAGAGCGCTGGCATGTCAGTCCTTTAGTCCATTATTCTAAGACACGATAAAGAAAGGAGGCCTTCTGTGGCCCTTCCTGATGAATGCGCTTCAGGGCAAATGCATCACTGATGAGGGCAAGTTCCTTATGGGAGATTCTGGTGGACACATCCAGCAAGTGAAAAATATCAGTCGGGTCTGACTCTTGCAACCCCGTGGACTGTAGCCTGTCCATGGAATTTTCCAGGCGAGAGTTCAGGAGTGGGTAGCCATTCCCTTCTCCAGGGGATCTTCCCGACCCAGGGACTGGACCCGGGTCTCCTGCATCGCAGGCGGGCTCTCTACCGTCTGAGCCACAGGGAAGCCCAAAGATGCTGGATGAGGGCCCTCCATCCTGCCTTATCCAACTTTGTGTGTGTCTGAAAGTCTCCGTAAATAAAAGTTTGAAAAGATGTTCTAGCTGTATNCCAAAGATGCTGGATGAGGGCCCTCCATCCTGCCTTATCCAACTTTGTGTGTGTCTGAAAGTCTCCGTAAATAAAAGTTTGAAAAGATGTTCTAGCTGTATTATGACCATCACAAAATGAATTGCTACGGTTTTCGCTCCTTTGTTGATCATTTTCACTGAACGTGAAAGTCCAGGCGCTTTAGAGTACAGTGACCTCTCGGGAGGTGATCAGCCCTGGGCTGCATCGCTTGCTCTCAGTCTCGGTGCTTGTCTGCCAGGCCCGTTGTCGGAATCAGCCTTATTGTGATAACATACTGTAAACTTGAGCAACGCTCCTTGCTTTCATTTTATTTTGTTATTCTAAACTGTAAGCTCTTTTTGCTGGCCTCACAGTCAGGCACCCGGGCTCTTAGCTCCCTGAGCAGGGGTCGAACTCTGCCCCCTGCGGTGGAAGCACAGAGTCTTAGCCGCTGGACTGACGAGGAAGTCTCAGCAACTCTTTCTGAAGCAGTTTCGGTTAATGGGCCGACAGCTTGATTTTTTAAAATAAGGAAACCATGGAAATCGCTGTAGCTGGCTGTGAAGTTCCGCAAGAGTGAGCGCTTCTGAAGCTCCTGTGTTTCAGTGCTTTGCCTTCTGTCGTTCGGTGCCTTGCAGGCCGCTTCTAGTACGTGTGTTGTAGGGCTGAGCAGAAGGCCAGCTAATCCTCATCATTAGGAGTCTTGGGACCCCCATACTGCCCCACCTCCATTCTAAGTGGTTAAGTTACTGCCTTTCCTTCGTCTCCTGAGCTCTGCGGGCATCTGGTCCCTGAGGGGTGCTTCCTCTGGGGGGACGTCGCCCCCAGCCCCACCCCCCAGTCACGGGGCTCCCCCTGTGGCTGGGTTACATCTTCATCCTCTTCGTGGTCCCTGCCCGTCCTGGCAGACTCCACTGAGTCTTCACATTCGGAACGTGAAGGGTTTAGGAAAATGTTTTTATCCCATCAAGATGAGATAAAGTTTCTTTCCACTGGGGCATTTCGGATTGTGCTTTAGGAAACCGGCAGAATCCAAGTCATGTTTCACCTTCACTTGACCCGTCTGGTAAAGGGCTTCCTGCCGCTGACTGTGCTGAGGATGCACGTGGTCTGCCCCGTGGCGCGGAGCTCCGGGGTCCCGCGTTGTGCTTTTCTTTCCGAGTTTGACGCGAGTTTGCGTTTGTCCTGGGCGTGTAGCGCAGCTCTGCGTTTCTTGTTTTTGGCCGAGCTGGGTGTTTGCAGCGGCTTGCGGGTTAGTTGCCCTGCAGCAGGTGGGATCTTAGGCCCCAAGCTGGAAGGCGAATGTTCACCGCTGGACTGCCAGGGAAGTCCTTCAGCTCTTGATTTTGATTTGCAATCCGATTCCATGTTGCAGGGTTCTGGATTCAGCCTACGAATAAAGCCCGTCTCAGACAGAGTTGGCCTCTGTGCCGGCTCTGGGTCACCAGGGCCGCCTGTTGCGTCTCTTGCTTGGCTTGCTTGTTTGATAATCAGATGCAGAGGAAAAGAATCTGGCTTGGCCGGGAGAGCACAAGATGGCCCACTTACGTCTCAAACACAGATGCTCCAGAGCGAGTTCTCGTCGTCCCTCCATTGGCCGTCAACCCCACCCCGCGCTGCCTTAGGGCCTGGCACACGCCCTTCTGTCCTGACGCCCACCCCCACCTGGCTCCCCTACCCATCCTCAGCATGCAGTGTGAGCATCAGGGCCTCAGGAAGGCCCTTCCTGCTGTCCGGCCTAACGAGGACACTCTCCCTCGCAGTCTCATCGCATCTGTATTTCTAAGGCTGTCTGTGTCCGAGGTTCTCTGTGTGTCTCAGGCAGGTCTGTGGCGAAGGCCGTCTGTGTTGCCAGACAGGCAGGTGCATGTCCCTTCTATTCGCTGGAGGCTCCGTTCAGCTGGCTCGGGCAGCTCTCCAAACATACTTGTCGGGAGGGAATAAAAAGGTGAAAGCACATTTCTAGCTTGATTTGTTTCTCGGCAGATTGTATTCAGAGACTGAGACGGTTTTTTGCCAATAATTGACTTAACCCGGGTTCATCGTGGGAATGAAAATGGTTTCGTAAGCCCTTCGCATACAGGAAAACGTCTCTTAAAAAGCCAGTTAAGGAGTAACACCCTGCAAGGGCTTCCCTGGAGGCTCAGTGGTGAAGAACCTGCTTGCCAGCACCAGAGGCGTGGGTTTCGTCCCTGGCCTGGGAGCATCTCAGGTGTCTCGGAGCAAATAAGAAAGATTAAAAATAAAGTAACGTATTACAGACATGGTGGACTGACTGTGGGCTGCTCCAGGCAAGGGGGCGGAAGAAGGGAAGTGCAGATGGAGCTGAGGCGAGCCTCGCTGGGAGCTGGCTCCGGCAGGGCAGNATAAGAAAGATTAAAAATAAAGTAACGTATTACAGACATGGTGGACTGACTGTGGGCTGCTCCAGGCAAGGGGACGGAAGAAGGGAAGTGCAGGTGGAGCTGAGACGAGCCTCGCTGGGAGCTGGCTCCGGCGGGGCGGCCTCCCCAGCCATGTGCAGGTCCAGCTCCTACGAACCCGCCTGCCAGACCCACCTGGTTCCGGTCCCTGTGCTCTGCTGCCCAAGGAACCTCCCTCAACCCCACGGCTCAGCCTCGCCCCTGTTCAGGCCGAGTCCTCGAGCCGCCTGGCCTCTGAGTCTCCTCCCTCGTCCCCCTGACCATTGGTCTGTCCAGCAGTCTCGGCCCAGGACCTGGGCATCTCCCACCGTCCACGTGACAGCGTGTCCTTGCCGCCCAGCACGCCGCTGTGTCTTCCGCGTGTCCGAGGAGTGGACGTCAGGACTTCAGGCTTGGCCAGGCAGCTCGATCCCAGGAGACGGGGGGCTCTGGAGGGGCGGCAGCGTGAGGATGCAGAAGGTGGTGGTCCGGGCTGTGGGCTCTTCCTGGAGCCTCTGACCGAGCCCCTGTCCCCACACCTGGCTGGCCGGCAGTGCCCTCCACCAGGGACGCTGGGTGACGCACTGCTCTCAAGCCGAGAGGCAGCTCCCGGCGTCCTACGGAGGCCACCGGTGAAGTTCCTGCTGAGGTCGTGAGCGTGTGGAGGGAAGCGTGTCAGTGGGTTTTCATGCGCTACTGGCCTCCTGGCACCCAAACGGTCCATCTCTGCCCACCGGGAGCTGCTTCAGTTCCCGCTCATCCAGTCTCAGGGATGAGACTTTCGCTGCCGTGGATTTATCCCCGGCTCCTGTCCAGCCGACCCCTCCCCACCCCCTCAGGGCCTGCAGGTCAGAGGGAAGCCTGTCTCTCACTTTTATAGTGAGTGTTGTGGGTCTTTGGTTTTGCTATCTGGTTGCTCTGTTTTTGAATGTGGAGATTTAAGGTGATTCAACATCCGTGCCTGCATATTTATTTAATAGTTTCTGAGCTTCTCTGCATCCATCACCTGGTATGAACCAACCTGTATTTGCTCCCAGGAAGTCGTTGGTTGGCTTCAGCTGTATTTTACCCTCGTGGTTTGGCTGAGACTTGGCCACGTTGGTGTGGGAACCGTTGATGTGGGGTGCCCGGCACAGGTGAGGTGACAGACCGTCTTCTTGGGGTCAAGGTACCCTGTGTCCCCTCCTGGGAGAGGTTGTCACTCCAGGTCTGCAGACTCATGGCCCATCACAGGGGAAGGAGCAGTACCCCCAAACACAAGGCCACGTGCTGTGCAGTGGGGACCCCTGATATCTGCCATGATGTCCCGGAAAGTGTGGGCTCACTCTTCCTGCTGCGGCGGGGCCAGGGCGTGACTCAGGACCCTGGCCTTGGAGAGAAAGGTGTCCGAGGCTTAGAAACCGCCCACATAGCCCGATAGTGGCCAGGGTAGGGGGAAAGGGAACCAGAGGCTTGGCTTCCCTCCTGAATGTGCCTGACGACCCTTCTCAGCCCCAGAGTTCTTTCTGTAAAACATAGGAGCGCAATTAAAATTTGTTGTTAGTTCTAAGACTACATGTCTGAGTTGATGACTAAGAATTTTACACCCTATATACTTTGAAAGCTTCCTAGGAAATTGGATGCAGGTGAAATAGATGATAAAGCAGCTGAATGTAAGGGAGACAACCATTATGGATTACTGACTCTGAGCATGCTTTTCTTCGGAGCCTTGTGATTCCACGAGGCAGGGACTATGAAGTGAGTTCTGGGGATGAACCCTGGTGTTTGGACCCGAGAGGATGTCTAGGGCTCAAGGGCATGAGGATTTGGATAAGAGGGGTTACTCTGGACGCTTCTTTGTGAGAAGGAGGGGTGTGCGGTGTCGTGAGGGGGCAACGTAGGACAGGCAGGAGAGAACTCGGACGCGGTGTCTGCGAAAATGAAGCCCTGCCCTCAGCGTCCTCTCGGATGCTGTTTGAATCCAGTGACCAGCGCCCTGGGATGGCATCCTGAGGGGTCGTGGGCACCTCCCGGGTCGGGCTGGTCTTTGTGGCTTTGTCGGGGCCTCAGATGGTGACCTGGAGCTTTGGGGTGAGACTGCACACCTTAGCAGTTCTCACTCGCTCTTCTGTGTGGTTAAACCCGAGGCATTTGTAGACTTCAGCCTGTCTTCAGACGGGGATTATGTCTGGACCGTTCCTCCTGGGGCACTGGGATTCATTCTGGCTGGTGCTAAAGGAGCAGCCCCACAGTCAGGGAGCAGGAACACGAAGGCTTGCTGCAGGACCGGGGCGCGGGGCCCAGGCTGCTGGGCAGACTCCAGGTCCAGGGGCCGGGGTGACAGGCAAACAGTTCTGGCCTGCAAAACCTAACTAGGCCACTTTTTGGATGTGTATTTATTTTGCATATATATATGTATATATACACACACACACTAATATTGGGCTTCCCTGGTGGCTCAGCTGGTAAAGAATCCGCTTGCCAAGCAGAAGATTTGGGTTTGATCTTTGCGTCAGGGAAGACCCCCTGGAGAAGGGAATGGCAGCCCACTCCAGTACTCTTGCCTGGAGAATCCCATGGACAGAGGAGCCTGGTGGGCTACGGTCCATGGGATCGCAGAGTCGGGCACGACTGAGTGAGTCAGCCACCAGGTACACTGCCATCAGTTGGTGATGCTGGTAAGACAGTGTCAGTAAGACTTGGAGCGCCCCCCTCTAGAGTCTCCGACTGCTGTTACAGAAACGTCAGGTGCCCACGGCCTCGCACCCCTGCAGCTCTGGGGCTTTCATTCTTCCCCTTTCTATGCTGTGTTTTCTCGATTCACGTTTTGTTTTAGAATTGGAATCGGCTCCAGAGGCGTGTCCTTCCTTTGCTTGAGAGAAACTCAGGTTCCTTTCTTGCTAACAAATTGCTTTGGCTTCTCTCCGGACAGGATGTTGTGTAAGAAAATAGTTGAGCCAGATCAAAAGTTGATGTGTTTGAACAATAATCCACCGGTCGTAACTGAATTATAACAACATCTGAGAAAGATGCCTTTAGCCCCGGGAAGCCTGACGCCGCCTCACTTGAAAGAGCCGCCGGGGCTGGCTGGCCCTGGTCCCGGCAGAGGAGCACCGACGAGTGTGTCTCTCTGTGACTTGACTTGCTTCTATGAAGAGCCTGGCAGGCTTTCCCTCTAAAAGGCCAGAGAGTGAACCTCCCCGGCCTTGGGCCCATCTGGCCTGTGTCTCAGTTGCTCATTCTACGGAGGAGAGCTGTGCCACAGGCCCTCTGTGGACGGGGCGGCTGCGTCCCTGCAGGGCCTGCGACCCAGGGGCCGCGCTCGGCCCTCTCTGCTCTCGCTGTTAGTACAGCCCTGAGGGGCGGCAGCTTGCCTTTTTTTGTTTTTACTCTTTCCTCCTAGGAGACTGTCCTGGTGGAGTGCATCCGGCCCGGCCACCCTTTGATTAATAAGACCTATACGTTTGAAAGGTAAGTGCTTTTCAAGATGACAGGTAAAGCAAAGTTACACCATGGAAACTTGGCGCTAGGGTTTGATTGATAAAAGGCACAATTCATCCTATCATTTCGACTAGTTGCAAAGGAGCGAAGGCAGTTCAGTGGAGAAAGGTCAGTCTTTTCCATAAGAGATGCTGGAACAACTGGGCATCCATGGGCAGAAATGAAATGGATCTTTGTCCAGATGTCACAGCTTTGGCAAAAATGAACTAAAGTGGAAACTAAGTGTCAAGCCTGAAACCACACAGCTTGTAGAAGGCAGCGTAGAGGAAAGTCTCTGTGGCCTTGGGCGAAGCATGGGATTCTTGGAAACATGCCCAAAGCACGATCCATAAAGGAATCAGAAGTTAAGCTTTCTTTTTTGTTTATGATACTGTTCAGAGGATGAGGGGACAAGCCACACACTGGAGAAAATATTTGGAAATCACATAGCTTACGAAGGACCGGGTCCAGAATACACACAGAACTCGGGAAAGTCAGAGAACAGACAGCCCAACGAACAAGCGGGCAAAACATCCAAACAGACATCACTCCAAGGACAGAGCCTCAGGTTGCAGTCTCTTGGGAAAGGCCGCTGCTCGTCCCAGCGGCGAGGGCAGGCGGCGCAGCAAACCCCTGACCACTGGGCCCAGCAGCCCTCTCCCGGGCATTCACCCAAGACATTTACCGAAATGTTTATACACAAGTTTGCACAAACCCTGACAGTGGGTCTTTACAGCTGCTTCCCTCATAACTGACAAAACTGGGGACAAGCCAGCTGTCCCTCAGCCGGTGGGAGGTGGAGCCTGAGGGTCCTGGGGATGGACTGCAGCGCAAAGGGAGGACAGACCACCGTCGTGGGCAGAGGAGGCCGGACCCAGAGGTTCACTGGGATTCGTTCCTTTGCAGACGTTCTGGACAAGACAGAACTCTAGTGGCTGCTGGGAGGTGAGGGGGGAGAAAATGTCAGTCGCTCAGTCGCGTGCGACTCTTTGTGACCCTGTGGACTGTAGCCTCCAGGCTCCTCTGTCTATGGGATTCTCCAGGCAAGAATACTGAAGTGAGTTGCCATTTCCTTCTCTAGGGGATCGTCCCAACGCAGGAACTGAACCCGGGTCTCCCGCATTGTGGGCAGACGCTTTACCGCCAGCGCAGCGCTTGCTGGGGGGGTGGTGGTGTGTCTGCCGAGGCTGCTGGGGCATTTCCCGGTGAGGGGCTCGCCCCCCCGGGCGGGCGGCAACACAGTGCACTGGTCGGTGGGCACAGGGCTGCGGCCTCAGAAAGTAGACTGCCCTGTTTGAGGACTTTTAAAATACCATACATTTTTTCAGAGAGACTTTAACACGCCTATCTGGCACTTGTGATAGGAGGATCCTGATTTAAGCAAATAAACAAACCGTTAAAAGAAAATCGTGCTGGAGTGACTCGATTCATATCAAAGTCGGTGCTGTCCAGTTGCTGAGTCGTGTCTGACTCTCTGACCCCAAGGGCTGCAGCACGCCAGGCTCCTCTGCCCTTCACCATCTCCCGGAGCTTCCTCGTGTCCACTGAGTCAGTGATGCCATCCAACCGTCTCACCCTCCTCCTCCTCCTGCCCTCAGTCTTTCCCAGCATCAGGGTCTTTTCCAATGAGTCAGCTCTTCGCATGAGGTGGCCAGTGTATTGGAGCTTCAGCTTTAGCATCAGCCATTCCAGTGAGTATTCAGGACTGATTTCCTTCAGGATGGACTGGTTCCATCTCCTTGCGGTCCGACGGTCTCTTAGAAGTCTTCTCTAACACCGCAGCTTAAAAGCATCAATTCTTCAGCACGCAGCCTTCCTTACGGTCCGACTCTCATATCTGTGCGTGGCTGCTGGAAAACCCATAGCTTTAACCATAGGAACCATTATCGGCAAAGTGGTGCCTCCGCTTTTTAATATGCTGTCTGAGTCGGTCACAGCTTTTCTTCCAAAGAGCGAGAGCCTTTGACATCACGGCTGCAGTCACCGTCCACAGTGATTTTGGAGCCCAAGAGAATAAAGTCTCTCACTGTTTCCATTGTTTCCCCGTCTGTTTGCCATAAAGGGTGGGACTGGATGCCAGGAGCTCAGCCTTCTGAATGCTGAGTTTTAAGTCGGCTTTACTTTTCCTCTTTCACCCTGATCAGGAGGCTGTCTGTTTCCTCTTGCCTTGATTTCAGATTAATAACAATATTACCCGGGAGCAAGAGGGCCATTTGCTAATAACAAAGGAATCCACGCTGAGCGGCATCACAGCCCTGAGGAAGTGACAGAGCTTCAGAATGAGAGACAAATGTGACAGGACCTGAAGGAGAATCAAGCAAGCCTGTCACTGTGAACACAGGCGTGAGCACCTCCCCGCCACCATCGGGCGGCGAGGACACGGGCTCAGCGCAAATGTCTGCCCTCGCGAAGGGGGCGGGGAGAGGGCCCTGAGGGTGGGCTTCCCCGCGGTCTCTGCTCAGGGGAGAGGGCCCTCAGGGTGGTCCCTGTGCCCTCTGCTCAGGGGAGAGGGCCCTCAGGGTGGTCCCTGTGCCCTCTGCTCAGGGGTGAGGGCCCTCAGGGTGGTCTCCCTGCTCTCTGCTCAAGGGTGAGGGCCCTCAGGCTGGTCCCCATGCTCTCTGCGCAGGCTCCTCAGGTGTTTAGACCCGGGAGCACACAGGCACAATGCCACCCTGGGGCTCAGCCACCAGGAAGTGCACAGCCCCGCCCGGCTCCTGACCCAGGACAGAGAGAGGGCGCAGACGCAGCTGCTTGGGGTCCAGGGCCACGCCCAGTTCCTTCTTTGTTTTGCTGTGCTGGGCTTTAGGCAGCACATGGGATCCTTGGTCTTCGCTGAGGCACGCAGCATGTGAGTTAGTTCCCTGGCCCCGGATGGAGCCCGCACTGGGGAGGCAGCGTCTCAGCCACTGGCCCACCAGGGAGCCCCACTGAAGTCCTTTCTGAAAACAAATGCGGCAGGGGCAAGAACATGCCTTGCCTTTCAGGAAACTCAATGGACTCAGGGCCAGAAAAAAGTGGTCTCTCCGGAGTACAGCGAAATATTAATATTTTTAAGGTGACAGGAACTGACCCACAATGCAGTGGGAAAGTGGTCGCTTTTATGGTTCTGGGGATGACTGGTGCAGCAGGCAGCTGGAGGCCTCTTTATGGTTCTGAGGATGACTGGTGCAGCAGGCAGCTGGAGGCCTCTTTATGGTTCTGGGGATGACTGGTGCAGCAGGCAGCTGGAGGCCTCTTGGCTGTGTTTGTCTGTTGTGTGTGTGTCTTCATGCTGTGACGTATCTGCCAACATATTTGTCGTGATTTCTACGTGTAGCCGTTCCAGCGTTGACTGAGCCCGTTACGGGCAAGACACGGTATGGGGGCCCACGGAGCAGGCGAGGCTAGGCCGGTCCCCGCGGCCAGGGTCCGGCTCAGGGGCGGGCGAGGCAGGCCCTGGGCCTCCACAGCCCGCAGACCGGGCGGAGCCAGGAGCAGAAAAGGGTCCCCCCGCCCTGGCCTGTGTTCCACTCCCGCTCCACCCGCCTGTCCTGGCCCTCCGCGTCCCGGCCCGTGTGGGCCCCAGGTTGGCTGCTGGCCGTGGGGAGAAGCGGCACCTCTCTGCACCCCTCGGACGTCCTTCATGTGACTCTGACATACTTCTGCAAAGTCTTCCTGTCTCTAGGTGTTTTTCCATGAAAGCATAGAAACGATTTCTAATGTAAGGAATTGATTAGGAGTTTAGGGAATGCTCTGTTATACTCTAGATTTTCTCTGCCCTATTCCTAGGGGCGCTGTGCGTGTTAGGGAAATCAGCCTTCCGTCTGTGATTAAGTTGCCTCCATTTCTCTCACACTTAGTCGTGTGTACCTTTTTCCTTGCGTCTGGTATCGTCCAGCCGCATAAAAGGTCTTCTCCTCCCTTTACCATAGTCATAGTTGGGAGCCTCCTGGGTCACACAGGAGTACCCCCACGGTCTCTGGTACTCGCATGGTCCGATTTCTTACATGGACCTCGTGACCCGCTTGGGATAGGACCTAGTGAACCGGGTGAGCTGGGGACAGCTCCGTGGCGAGGCTTCACAGCCGAGAACACAGGGCCGCAGGCCTGCTCGCTCACTCAGGTGGAATTACGCGTCTTTCGAGGTGGTTGATGATTTTCTTCATAAAGGGTTTAGACATTTCTTGTCAAATTCCTGCCTAGGGTTTTTGAATTTTCGTTTTCCTATCTCGCGTACCATCTTTCTCCCGTTATACCTGGGAGCTCGTCTAGTTAGTTAGCCTGGATGCTGTTGGGTTTTGCACATGAATTGCACCACTTGCGACTTTACTAAACCCTCTTGTGATCTGGTAACTGTCTCATCATTCAGCGTCGGATTGCTGGGACGTCTGGCCGGATCAGCTCTGAGCAGAGTCAGTGTGTCCCTCTGCTCGGCGATCTGAGGGTCCCTGAGTCAGCTGCCAGGGCTAGCGGAGCAGGCAGCAGGCCTGTGAGAGGCCTTTCCTCCTTGGTGAGAAAGACTCCAGGGTCTCTTTAAATATGAGCATGAAGCCTAAAATGTTTTCCATTCAGAAGGAGTTTGACACCCATGAACATCTGTGAAGACGTTCAGCCAGCTGCGAGGATATTTAAAAACTGCTGGGAAAAACGCTTCTCAGAACACTGAAGAAATGCGTGTACTGCCCTCTTCTTAGATGATAGTAAGGAATTAGTGTTAATTTTTTAAAGTGTGACAGTGCTAACACTGTGAGTCAGCATGCCTTGGAGGTAGGTAGAGAGCATTTATGGGCGAGCTGGACCTGAGTTGGCTGCACGGGGCTCCAGGTGGGGTTCAGATGAGGTCAGGAGGTGGCTGACGGTCAGAGCTGGTGCCGCACAGACTGGACTCATGCGCTGTTCTTCCTGCTTTTGTTATTCGGTGGGATTTTTGGGTGACAAGTTAAGTAAGAGCTCAGACAGTCCACTGCTGTAAATGTCCTCGTGCTCAGCGAGCAGCATTTTATAAGGAAGGCCCCTGAACTGGAAAACCAGCCCTGCTTCTAGAGATGAACTGGCTCCACTAGGCATTAGGGCACAGTTTAAAAGTGAAAGAAGAGAAGCCTTTGGTTCTAGCTAAATAAAAACCCGTGTTTCAGAAAACGAAGCTTAAAATCCAAGCAGGCTCGGTTCACACACGACTCTCCATGGCCTCGTCAGCTCTGGGCGCCCGCCCTGCCTCTCCCTGTCGGCCTTGTGCCCATCTTGTCCGATGCTGCGCAGTGAACCGCGGTTTCTGGAAGTCACTGCCTACTTTGGTTTATTCATACCTGGTGATAAAAACATAACCGCACGGGATTGCCTTGTCATAGCCAGCATTCCAGACCCATTTTGTGTCTTAACGTTCGGATGAAGCGACCTGAGGCCTCAGTTCAGTTCAGTCGCTCAGTCGTGTCTGACTCTTTGCGACCCCATGAATCGCAGCACGCCAGGCCTCCCTGTTCATCACCAACTCCCGGAGTTCACTCAGACTCACATCCATCGAGTCCGTGATGCCATCCAGCCATCTCATCCTCTGTCGTCCCCTTCTCCTCCTGCCCCCAATCCCTCCCAGCATCAGAGTCTTTTCCAATGAGTCAGCTCTTCACATGAGGTGGCCAAAGTACTGGACTTCCAGCTTTAGCATCATTCCTTCCAAAGAAATCCCAGGGCTGATCTCCTTCAGAATGGACTGGTTGGA
>SJYW01009019.1:0-11665 GCA_006410735.1 Raphicerus campestris
CGACCCCATGGACTGTAGCCCACCAGGCTCCTCTGTCCATGGGATTCTCCAGGCAAGAACACTGGAGTGGGGTGCCATTGCCTTCTCTGGGACACACGTTAAGTAAATAGTAAATTCATGCAATATCCACAGTCAGGTTCAGTCAGATTTGACTCTTTGTGACCCCATGGACTGTAGCCTGCCTGGTTCCTCTTGGATTCTCCATGCAAGAATACTGGAGTGGGTTGCCATTTCCTACTCCAGGGGATCTTCCCAACCCAGGGATTGAACCGACGTCTCTTGTGTCTCCTGCATTGGCAGGAAGATTCTTTACCGCTGTGCCACCTGGCTGAAATACCCACAAACACACACACAGATACACATATGTACACAGAGAGAAGGAAAGCAGCAAATTTCATCATTACTAAGTCTTTTTGTCACTTTGTTAAGATGCCAAAATCACTTAGGAGTCTGCTCAGATTTTCATTTCTTTCATATTAAGGAAGTGATAACGGCTGACGTCAGGGTTACTTCAGCTCTAGTCTATGTCCTTCAGGAAGTCTCCCCTGTTACAGAACTGGGCCAGACTCAGCTTACAGTTTTCATTCCAGAATGGACACCCTCCTATGTTCTGCTCGTGGGACCTTTAATACAGAAGTGGTCTATTTCCAAGGTCTTCCTCCATCAGGGAATCACAGAATGGGGGGAACAAACCTCTTCTAATTAAACAACTCTTCAGTAAATTCATTTACATATGATCTGACTTGGTTAATAAAAACAGATTAAATTCTCTTCTGAGGCTGCAGTGCTTCGCTGCAAGAGAACCAGAGGAAAAGAGAGGAAATAAAATGTGATTCCAGCTCTCCACCGATGTGAGGTCCACGGCAAGAATAGAGAAGGGAGGGTCCTTCAGACAAAGGGACAGAAGTTCAAAGGTCGGGGATGGCACATTTGAGTTCTGTTTTCTCAGTGTTACCCAGGGGACAGCGGCTGACCATCGCTCACCAGCTAATTCTCTGATAATCGTCCTAGTCTCATTTATACTTGTTGCCTTGCTGTGGGGATGACAGTAGGTAACTCTGGCTTTGTTCTAGAATTTTCTTTTCAAAATTTTAGAAATCAATAGAATCACTACAGTCATTTGAATTGAACCTCCAATTCAAAAGTTCAAGTTCAAACTTAGGCAATGGGTGGTCCTCTAGGGGTTTGAATACCTTAGCCTTCACAGCACGAAAGAACATCTAGCCAGACCCAGTGTGGTGTGTGCTTTACAGACACATCTCCTTTCCTTCTCTCAACAACCCAAGGTGTTAACAAGCTGCGTTATTTTTACAGCGATCATTAGAGCAGGATGTTGCCCCTGGAGTCAGACTTGCTGGTTTCAGATCCTCGCTCCACTGCTTTCTGGCTCTGTGACATCAGGCAAGTTAGTGAGCTTCTTTGTGCCTTGGTTGATAACATGAGGATAGACAGAACAGCGCTCACCTCAAGTGTTGTCGGGAGAATTATTAAGCTAAAAAAATGTAGAGAGCCTGCAGCCCAGCCTGACACTCAGTAAAGTGCCCCATGAATGTTAGTAGCTCCACATCATAGATCAGGCCCAGGAAAGTCTAATAAATTTGTCCAAGGTCACTAAGCTAGGGGACAAGTGAGATTCAAACAGCCAAGGAGATTCTAATTAACCCACACAACACAGCCGTGTATACTTGCCACATTTAACAAAAGCTGACCCTGCNCAGGCCCAGGAAAGGCTAATAAATTTGTTCAAGGTCACTAAGCTAGGGGACAAGTGAGATTCAAACAGCCAAGGAGATTCTAATTAACCCACACAACACAGCCATGTATACTTGCCACATTTAACAAAAGCTGACCCTGCACAAAAGCTACATATGTCATGACTGTTGCTGTCGATCATTAAGTACAAACTTAAAAATACATTTGGTTTCATAGTGGTTCCAATATTTTATTTGCAGGCCAGTATTTTTGCTCATTAATGGTTATCATGGCTGGGGGTGTTTTTCAAGTGACCTGGGACTGATGTTCAAGTTCAAACTATGAGGAAAGGTTTCTGTAAGAAAGTAGATACTGGACATAGATATCTGCTGTCTATAGATGACTAAAGACCATTTTTTCCAATGTTTAGTTTATGTCTGAGTGGATAAATTCAGAAGGACTTTGAAATGTCATTAAAAGGGGGTGGGGGGAAGACACTCAACTCAAAGAAAAACTGAGGCAAAATAAATGTTCTGTTGAGCAAGTGATTGATGTCCACACAAAGTGTGAGTCAGCAAGATGAATCGAGGTTACTGCTTCCTGTGGCTCAACTCAGAAGAAAAATAGAGGGAAATTGATGCAACTGAAGGAGGAAAGCAAATTTGCTATAGGACAGGGAAGAGCTGGGTCAATCTTAGTTTCACTGAATCTTCAATGAAACAAATAAACAACTATCACGCCCCCCAAAAAACTATATTTCCCTCCCAGGGAATTTTTCCTCTGTATCTCTATTTCCTGGCAAGTAAAACAAGAAGCAAGAATCTGAAATGCCCTCTAGGGGAATCACTGTTTCTTTTTTTTTTTTAATTATCCACAGAAGACATCTGCTTAAAATTGCTCTAATACAACACTTCTGGACTAAAATCTGGGTTGCAAGTTGGTATGGCTTCAGCTTCTATTCCAAATCCACCTATGGCTACGTCACTAACTGGTGATTGGCTCCCTCCTTTGCATCACGCTCATCTCATATCTCATTAGGCAGCTTCTGTCATCATGACCCACAGCAGGGCTGGGCTCCACAATAAATGCCACCTGGTCTAGATTATGCTCAATCTGAATTTAGCAGGCCTGAAATCAGAATGCAGAGCTTACCTTTTCCCCAAAAGCACTTCTTTATTAACCCCACCGCAATCCTAATCCATATCATACATCAAGATCCAGATTCTCTTCTTCTTCCTTCCATCCCATAGACATCGAGGGTGACAGTTAAACTGGGGAGAACTGTTCACAAGTAAGTAGATGTAGTCACCTGTCTCTCATTTTACAATTAATCATCTAATCCATCTGGCTTCCCAGGTGGAGCTAGACCTGCCAATGCACGAGACGTAAGGAAAGCAGGTTTGACCCCTGCATTGGGAAGATCCCCTGGAGGAGTACATGACAACCCACTCCAGTTTTCTTGCCTAGAGAATCCCAAGGACAGAGGAGCCTGGTGGGCTACAGTCCACAGCGTCGCAAAGAGTCAGACACGACGGAAGCAACTTAGCACAGCGCAGCAGAGTTCCTCCCCTCTGTTATTAGCAGAAAATGTAGTGTGTATGTCTCCCTCCTTTAGGATGTTCCCCCTTGGAATTTGCATAGTCCAGATCTTTGCAGTCTGTAAAGGGAGATGGTTCCGAGTCACCGCTGTTATAGCTTCTTCTTGCCACAAGGTGTCACTGTTGGAAACCTGACCCATGCAGTTCAGTGCCTGCCCAGGGTGCTCAGACTCCTTGCTGTGGTAGACATTCCTACACAGGATGCTATGGTTCTTTGAGGTAAGAGGAATCCCTTCCTCGCTGCTAAAGCTGACCAAGGTTCCCATGCTTGGACTCCAATGTCGCAGCTCTTTCTATTCAGTTCTGTCGATACCCACACCGAGAATCAACCAGCCCAAAGTGGGGTCAGGACTAAGCTTATTACCCAACACCCAGGTAAACTGCAGTTACCTGGGGAAAGTCAGGAATACAGGGAGGGATAAAGCACTAGGGCCAAATGAGGCAGCCTCCCACAACATGAGAAAAACCATCACATACCATCATGTGTGGCCAGCTCTAGATATCTACATGAGAATCCTGTGTTTAATCAGTCCAGCTCGGTGTATTAATATGAATTTGCATGAGACTTTAAATATTAAAAAGGCAAGAGTCATGACTTTTCCCATTTTTATATTCTGCTTGTTTCTAAAAATGATTTGAAACCATCCACGGGTCGGGAGTGGGGAGGAGAAAAGAATCCCAAATACAATAGAAATTAAAACAAAAACCAAGGAACAGTGGCAAGTTGGGGAATAACTGCTTGAAAAATCCTAGATTATGAAAGACCCTACAGTTGAGCTCCAAATTAGCTTTGAGCTGCCTGGCAGCTACGGCAAAGAGGGAAATCCAATGTATTTCCCATTGCCTCATAAAAGGACAAATGTCATGTCATCATGATAAACATCTTCCTGCCTCTAAGAGTTGAGAATGTGAATGTAGTGATGATAATATGGTCCATAAAAATTAAAAAATTAAAAAACATTTTAAAGTTAGACTATATGGATTTAGACAGTAATCATATAATTTGTTATATAAATCAGTACACTTGTGAGACTGAAAGGAGTGCTGTTAGTAATGCTGTGGGACAATTATATTCCTTAGGTCTGTTCTATGAAAGCTGGGGTGTATGCTCATCGGAGCTCAAGGATTTGTGACAATGCATCAATCTGAGGTTCAGCACAACATGCTATTTCTTCTAAGACACATTCTTAAAAATTAGCCTCAAACCCTCAAAGCAAATGCTGTACTCTCCATAAAAATCTGTTAGTCACTTAACTCAGAAGACAGGGAAGTTGTACTGTTGTTTGTTTGGGGTTTTTTCCCTATTTATTTATTTATTTGGCTGCACTGGGTCGTAGTTGCAGCATACAACCTCTTCGATGTAGCATGTGGGATCTAATTCCCTGACCAGGGATTGAACCCTGGCCTCCTGCACTGGGAGCATGGAGTCTTAGCCACTGGATGGCCAGGGAAGTCCAATAAGGAAGTTTTATTTGTCCTTCAATAGTCATCGTAAGAATATGGATAAGACAACGTTGTAAAACAACTATACTCCAATAAAAATTAATTTTAAAAAGAATATGGTCATTTATCCAAAATGATGATCAATCCAATGACCCTAATGTTTATCTAAAATCCTATAAATATCCCTCTCTATTTTGATTTAAAGTAGAAAATGGCCAGGCCCTCTCTTCTTTTATTTCCTCTTAACAAAATATGAACAAACTTTTCTCCACATTCAAAGTCCAACGTTAAAACAATTGTCTTCAGTTTCTCAATATAAGCGACCTAATAAGAGCCTTTCTGAAAGTTACATTACTGCTCACTCTGGAAGAGACTGCCTTAAGATTAATGAATTACATTAAAAATCCAGGCTGATTCTTCTGCTCCCTGACAGCATGCAAATCTCCTTAGATAAATTAAATTGTATCTAATTAAATTATATAAATTAAATACTGCAATAATAATAGATATCATTTATTGGACACTTAGTATGTTCCAGGCACAGTGCCATATTCTTTACTTACATTTTCTCATTTAATTTCAATATAATCCTAGGAGGTATTATTATCTCCATGTTACAGATGAGAACACTGGGATCAGAGAAGTTAAGTGGCTTGCCTTATTGTTGTGTGGATGGTCAATAGCAAGATTAGCAGTCAAACTCAAGTCTATCTGAATCTACCCCTACATTAGTTCCTAGCCATCTTTCATCCCTTCTAATACAGTGGGAAATGGCTTAGAAAACATGTTTGAAAACACGGGATCATACCTGGAAAAACAAAACTTGCCACTAGACCATTTTCCTCCATCTTCCTGAGAAAAAGACTTCCAAAGGCCAATCCAAGAGGAGATTCCAGCATCACCTCCACCTCACAGGAGCTCTTGATGAATAGAGACACTTTTTAAGGTTAAGCTGAAGAACTCGTGCTTACAAATATTTACTGTTTGTGACTCGGACCAAAGAAATGCTTTGGGAAGGTAATGTGGTTAGAGAATTAAATTACAGAATACTGAAAGGTCAAATTCTTGGGGAGAGGTTTGCTAAGATAATTGCATAATGACATTTTACATAAAACAAGAGAAGTCTGAAGATGAAAAGGTGTATGTGATAAGTTGAATGGCCTACTGCAGAAAATGACCCTTATTTCTCTGTTGGTTACGAAAGATCACAGTTTGCTTTTCATTTCTCAAGCACAGGATTTCAAGGCTTTAAATACTACAGTATCAAAAGACCACCCCCCCCCCATTTATTCTGAAAAGATGACACAGAGAAGGGAGGGACTGGGACTGGAATCAATTTGTCAAGAACCCTTTGAGATCAAATCTGGCTTGTTCGTTGCTCTAAGTAGTTAATCCAAACAGGCAACAAGATTATCAGTTCTGTCATACTGTTGACGCAGATGCTACCAGTGCCTCTCCAGGTCCAGACTTTAAGACCATTGTTGAGAAGGAATGAAAGACACCTGTATATGTACACTCTCTCCTTCTCCTGATGCTACTATTCAAAATCTGATCTTCCACCAGGATGTTGCTTGCTGGGAGCTCAGGGTCGTTTTTATCCTCAGAATAAGAGTAAATAATGGTGGTAAGAATGTTGCCAGTCTATTCAGTTTTGAGCTGGTGGAGGATGGAGTGTAGAAAGAGAAAACATGTTCGTAACTAATTTAATACTTGTATATATCTACTCTCCACCCTTTCATCCTTTCTCCAGGGGAGGCAAACAAACAGAAAGGAATAAGTATTATTCAGCTGGTCTCCCAGAGAACACACGACAAAAACCCAACTTAAACTAGATTAGCAGAGAGAAGAGGATTAATCTCCTCATGTGATCCTAACTGCAAGAACAGACATAAAGCGGACTTAAAGGCTCTGATCTTTTCAGAGCCCTCCAGCTCTTGCTTCTGCTTCTCTCCAGAAGTCAGTTTCATTCTCAACTATTACAAGCTGATTTCTTCCCAAGGCTGGAACAATGGCTGCCAGTGGGTCTTGGCCCCAAGTTTTTCCAGATTCAGTAATATGGTAGATGATTTGCAAATACTACTGTAGTGATTCCTTCCAACCTTATACACAAAAGCCTTTGCAATATTATTTTGTCATTCCTCCATTAAGAGGTGAAGTACATTTGCTTTTGCCGTAAATCTAAGCTAGCCCTGTGATTCACTGTGACCAAAATACAGAAGTAATGTTTTTTAATGTCAGCTGTTGGCATCAAGAGATCTTCAGCTTGTTTTTGTCCTCACAGAGTGCTTCCACTGCCATGAAAAAAAACCCAGGATAGAAAGATTGACCCAGACACTAACCAGCACCTAGTCTCTAAATATACAGTGAAACCATCATGTAACATCTGGCTTTACTCAAGCCATTGGCTGACTTCAGCAACATGAGAGAATGTATCTGAGACCAGTGCAAGAGCAACCTGGATAACCCATAGAATCATGAAAATAATGTCATTGCTATATCAAATCACTAAGTTTGGGGTGGCTTGTTATGCAGTCATAGGTAACTAATAGGGGAGAAGTGCTTATCTTTAGACCAGTTCCTATGCCCAGAGAGGTAGGCTATGTCTTGCAAAATGTCAAGACCTTTTGGACCATATATCAGAGTGAGGAATAAGGAAGAGCAATTCCCCCAAAAGAAGGATCATGCTATTTCCAAGGCAGAAAAGTGGGTCTGGGAAGACAAAGAAATGCTGTAGCACTTGACAATTAGTAAATATCTTGACTGAACTTTCACAATTATCCCATGATATGACAAGATTCTAATTTTACTAATGAGGAAACAGGCTCAGAGAGGTTTCAAGATTTTCCCAAGGTCACAGAACTCTTACATAGCAAAGCCAGAGCTCAAATCTAACACTTCTGGTCTGTGCCTAGTCCTACCTCCTATGTGTGTGCCTAGTTATGTCCAACTCTTTCGCGACCCCATGGACTATAGCCTGCCAAGCCTCTCTGTCCATGGGATTTTTCAGGCAAGAATACTGGAATGGCTTACCATTTTCCTCTTCCAGGGGATCTTCACGACGCAGGGATCAAACCCATATTTCCTGTATCTCCTGAGCTGCAGGCAGGTTCTTTACCTGCTGAGCCATTCAGGGAAGCGCCTCTGTCTAGTAGTCTTCCCTTAAAGGCAGTCTTGGGATAAGGAGGCAGTTAACCAACCCAATAACAGCTATTCTGTCTGAAATATAAAACAGGTGGCCAGTTCAGCCTCTGAGCCAATGACCAAGGCACATGACTGGTCTTCTCTGGCAGCTCAGCTGGTAAAGAATCCGCCTGCAATGCCAGAGACCCCAGTTCAGTTCCTGGGTCATGAAGATCCCCTGGAGAAGGGATAGGCTACCCACTCCAGTATTCTTGGGCTTTTCTGGTGGCTCAGCTGATAAAGAATCTGCCTGCAATGAGGGAGACCTGGGTTTGATCCCTGGGTTGAGAACACCCCCTGGAGAAGGAAGCAGCTTCTCACTCCAGTGATCTGGCCTGGAGAATCCCATGGACTGTATAGTCCATTGGGTTGCAAAGAGTCAGACACGGCCAAGCAACTTTCACAAAGCACCTGACCACCATCATGCTGTCTCCAGCCCAGGGACTCCACATTAATAGATGGAATTCATCAGCTCAGTGAAGTGACATATCCATCACCAGTAGCCATACTAAGGAATAAGCAAACAGCAGGAAGGCAGAATAATGATCATAGAAATGGGGAGTGCCACTAGATTAAGGAACAAGACTGCTGCTACATTTAAAAGAAAAGTCATTTCAATTCAGACTGAAAATGGAGGTCCCTTCCGTGGGAGCCACAGAGGAAGAGTCCATTCCTTAGTATCACCAAGCACCGTCCCCTCCACCAAGATGACCATAAGCAGACCAAACATTCACATGCCCAGTGTCTTCACTGCAACAAGCTCCTGCCATTGTTTTTCTTCCTCCACGAACACTAGGCTTTGAGAATTTGCACTTCCAAATATACTGTGATTATTAATTAACAATATATTTCCTGGGTTTTTCCTCCATCAAAGATTGTCTGACTGCAAATTAAACAATCTAATCAGCATGAGCTTAAGTGTTACCACACTGAGTTGCTGTAATCTCGGCCAAAAGCAAAGAAAAATTTTAGGTTGCATATTTATACAGAGTTAGATTTCATGGGCTATTTTAGTTAAATTTCTTTTAAATATTGAAGAGAGTTGAAGAACTCTCATTTATACCTTTTAAGAGTTATGAGGGGCCATGCAACTAAAAAGAAATAAGAAAAAGAAAAATATAGCAAAAAGGAAAAGAGTTAACCCTTTTTGATTGTCACTGAGTCATAAGTGTTCAAAGACTTATATGCATACATATATATGTTTATGTGTAGAGCAATTGAAAGTTTTACTTAACACTTCCTTCACTACACCAAAATTGTGGAAGAGAAGATTATAGACGTATTCTTTATTAAGAAAGAATTCTCCTGCTTCTCAGGAGAATTTGAATTAGTTTTAAATAAAATAGTTCCATATAATACATGGAAAAATAAAATTAAGATAATTAAACATAAATTTTAGAACTGGAAGAGAGGAGGGGAGAAAAATTAATCAAAAACTATGGATAATGTAATTATATTGATCAAACAATAAGATAACTTCTGGAGCTTCCTTGCAACCAAGGCAAAAGATAAGAACAGGAAGTATATTTCTAGGGAACAGAGCATGTCACTATGTTGAGGGGAAGGAAAGCTATCAAAACAAGAGACTTTTGATGGACTTCCCTGGCTGTCCAGTGATTAAGACTTCATGCTTCCAATGTAAAGGCCATGGGTTCAATCCCTGGTTGGGGAAGTTCTGTGCTGCATGGTATGGCCAAAAAAAGAAAAAAGGAGAGAGAGTCTTTGGGGGAACCCTTCTACACCTTTGTTGGGAATTTAAATTGGTGTAGCCACTATGGAAAGCAATATAGAGGTTCCTTAAATAACTAAAAACAGAGTTATCATATGATCGAGCAATCACATTCCTGGGCATTTATCAGGAGAAAACTTCGATTCAAAAAGATACATGCACCCTAATGTTCATAGCAGCACTATTTACAATAGCCAAGACGTGGACATAACCAAAATGTCCATCGATTGATGAATGGATGAAGAAGAGGTGACAATGGAATATCATTCAGCCATTAAAAGGAATGAAATAATGCCATTTGCAGCAACATGGCTGGACCTAGAGATTATCATACTAAGCGAGGTAAACCAGGTTGCTGCTGCTGCTGCTGCTGCTGCTAAGTCGCTTCAGTCGTGTCCAACTCTGTGCGACCCCATAGATGGCAGCCCACCAGGCTCCCCCGTCCCTGGGATTCTCCAAGGCAAAAATCATATGCTATCCCTTATATGTGGAGTCTTAGAAAAAAGATATAAGTGGACTTATTTATAAAACAGAAATAAACTAACAAACATAGAAAACAAACCTGTGATTACCAAAGGGGAGAGGGATGAACTAGGAGTTTGGGATTAACAGATACAAACTACTTTATATGGAATAGATAAACAACAAGGTCATATTTTATAGCACAGGGAACTGTATTAGTATCTTATAATAATGTATGATGAAAAAGAATCTGAAACAATATGTACACATATAGATGTGTATGTATATATTAGATGCATAAGTGTATACACATACATATATAACTGACTCACTTTGCTGTGTGCCAGAAACCAACACAGCACTGTAAACCAACTGTAAAATTAAACCAACTATAAAAAATTAAACCAACAGTTGTAAACCAACAATAAAAAATTTAAAAAGAGCCTTCTGTGTATTTCATATTAGTGCATATCTAAGGTAAGTTAATGGCAGCCTTTTCTTTTTTTTACCCTTCTATAGAAAATCTGGGAAAGAAAAAAAAATTATTCATAAATCTATTAGCCAGCTACAAGTTTGATTATCTTACTCTCTGTAATTTTTTCTTCAGCCTTTTTTCTACATGTGAGGTGTTTTTTTAATCTTAATTTTAATCCGAGTGTTTATGCAACTTTGTATCCTACTTCTTTTGCTTTACATTTCAATCATTATTTTATTACTTAACAATGTTATCAAAAATGATTGGAAAATATTCTGTGGTATAAATATTCTATATTTGACTTAAATATTGCCATTTTGATGGACAGTTCATCAGTTTCTATTTTAAATAAAACAGTCTGAGTAACTTTGTGCATAAGGCTCTATTTTTTGTAATTGTTTTAGAATATGTTCCTCAGAGTGGTATAATATATGAGCACTTCTGTGTATTTTCTTTCAGTTTTCAAAAGGAGCACATGTTTATCGTGCACAACTTGGAACGTATAACTAAGTGTGAAGGAGGAGAAGGAACAGTTGCGCACAGATGCACTGACTCCCCACTGCCCATCACATTTCTTAGGCATAGTATAGCTGAGGATCATAGAGTAAAAAACCCTGTTATATCCTGCTGCATTCACTAATTATGCCAAAACTGTTTTCCTGNAGGAACAGTTGCGCACAGATGCACTGACTCCCCACTGCCTATCACATTTCTTAGGCATAGTATAGCTGAGGATCATAGAGTAAAAAACCCTGTTATATCCTGCTGCATTCACTAATTATGCCAAAACTGTTTTCCTGTCATTAAACACTGTTTTTAAATGATGGCATCATAACATTCTGTCATATGGCTATCACGATTCCCTTCACCCAAGACTTTTTCAAGCCAAACCTCTGAAGGATCAAACCCCAAAATTCCCAACGATTCTTTACAGCAGAGACAGCAAACAGAAAGTAATGTGCCAAACCTGGTCCACAGACATATTGGTTTGGCTTTTTTTGTGTTTGTTTAATTTTTTTGAATTGGCAAAATTTTAAATGTGGGAGATTCCTTTCAAAAATCTGGATTTTTCTATTTCCCTTATAC
>SJYW01009023.1:0-25065 GCA_006410735.1 Raphicerus campestris
CAGGAGGAGAAGGGGACGACAGAGGATGAGATGGCTGGATGGCATCACTGACTCAATGGACGTGAGTATGAGTGAACTCTGGAAGTTGGTTATGTACAGGGAGGCCTGGCGTGCTGCAATTCATGGTGTCGCAAAGAGTCAAACACGACTGAGCGACTGAACTGAACTGAACTGAAGGCGGTTATATTTCCAGTTTTTTAAGGAATCTCCACACTGTTCTCCATAGTGGTAGTACTAGTTTGCATTCCCACCAACAGTGTAAGAGGGTTCCCTCTTCTCCATACCCTCTCTAGCATTTATTGTTTGTAGACTTTTGGTTAGCAGCCATTCTGACTGGCATGAAGTGATACCTCATTGTGATTTTGATTTGCATTTCTCTGATAATGAGTGATGTTGAGCATCTTTTCATGTGTTTATTAGTCATCTCTATGTCTTCTTTGGAGGAATATCTCTTTAGTTCTTTGGCCCATTTTTTTTTTATTGGGTTGTTTATTTTTCTGGAATTGAGCTGCATAAGTTGCTTGTATATTTTTGAGATTAGTTATTTGTCAGTTGCTTCACTGGCTATTATTTTCTCCCATTCTGAAGGCTGCCTTTTCACCTTTCTTAGAGTTTCCCCTGTTGTGCAGAAGTTTTTAACATTTAATTAGGTCCCATTTGTTTATTTTTGCTTTTATTTCCAATGTTTCTAAAGGTGGGTCATAGAGGATCCTGTTGTGATTTATGTCAGAGAGTGTTTTGCCTATGTTCTCCTCTAGGAGTTTTATAGTTTCTGGTCTTACATTTAGATCTTTAATCCATTTTGAGTTTATTTTTGTGTATGGTGTTAGAAAATGATCTAGTTTCATTCTTTTACAAGTGGTTGACCAGTTTTCCCAGCACCACTTGTTAAAGAGATTATCTTTAATCCATTGTATAGTCTTCCCTCTTTTATCAAAGATAAGGTGTCCATAGGTGTGTGGATTTATCTCTAGGCTTTCTATTTTGTTCCATTGATCTATATTTCTGTCTTTGTGCCAGTACCATACTGTCTTGATGACTGTGGCTTTGTAGTGGAGCCTGAAGCCAGGCAGGTTGATTCCTCCAATTCCATTCTTCTTTCTCAAGATTGCTTTCGCTATTCAAGGATTTTTTTGTATTTCCATACAAATTTGAAATTATTTGTTCTCATTCTGAAAAATACCATTGGAAGTTTGATAGGGATTGCATTGAATCTATAGGTTGCTTTGGGTAGTGTACTCATTTTCACTACATTGATTCTTCTGGTCCGTGAACACAATACATTTTGCCATCTATTAGTATCTTCTTTGATTTCTTTCACCAGTGTTTTTTTTTTTTTTTCTTCTGTATATAGGTATTTAGTTTCTTTAGGTCCATGTCCAGTTCTAAGTGTTGCTTTCTGACTTGCATACAGGTTTCTCAACAGGCAGGTCAGATGCATACAGGTTTCTTGAGAGGCAGTTCAGGTCGTCTGGTATTACCATCTCTTTCAGAATTTTCCACAGTTTATTGTGATCCACAGAGTCAAAGCATTTAGCATAGTCCATAAAGCAGAAACATATTTTTCTGGAACTCTCTTGCTTTTTCCATGATCCAGCGGATGTTGGCAATTTGGTCTCTGGCTCCTCTGCCTTTTCTAAAACCAGCTTGAACATCTGGAAGTTCATGGTTCATGTATAGGTGAAGCCTGTCTTGGAGAATTTTGAGCATTACTTTACTAGCATGTGAGATGAGTGCTGTGAGAGACTGGGTGCAGGAAGAGAAGGGAGCGACAGAGGATGAGATGGTTGGATGGCATCACTGACTCAATAGATATGAGTTTGAGTGAACTCCGGGAGTTGGTGATGGAGAGGGAGGCCTGGCGTGCTGCAGTTCATGGAGTCGCAAAAAGTTGGACATGACTCAGCGACTGAACTGAACTGAACTGAATAACTAATTTAAAAAAGTATATAACTCCCTTGCTTAGACTAGTGAGGGGTGAATTCCCCATCTCACTTCTGATGTCTATGTCAGAAGCTTTCTCTGTCCCTTTTCACTTTAATAAAACTCTGCTATACAAAAGCTATTGAGTGATCAAGCCTGGTCCCTGGTCCCAAAGTTAAATCTTCTTCTTCAGAGAACACAGATCTGACACCATTCACCATAAGCTATCATCTTGAGGGCTCGTCCAGGATCTTCAGGACAAGGTAAGAACCCTCAGAGCTCTAGTCTGTCTGCTCTCTCACTATATGCTTTTTCTGCTTTACTTTAATAACTCTTCAGTGAACTTGTGTGAATGAATGATACATGCTGCATGAAGGAAGTGATGAGTCCTGCTCTGTGGTTTCATAGTGCCTTATAATGACTGAAGGTCGCCCTCAAAAGTGGAGCCTTGTCAGGGGTTTATACCAACCTGCCAATGCCAAGAGACACCCAAGGTCCCTGTGAGGGGAGCAACCAGAAATTGGAGAAGCATGTGGATTGAACTTTTCTTTCTTGGTCACCTTTTCCTGGTCTCTTTGACCATTTCATGATTGCATGGGAAATTAGAACTAGTGATCTAATCTGGTGGATCATAGACTTTCAATGTATTTGTGATTCATGCTGTTACTATGTACTTTTACTTAGACTCCAAGCTTGATAGTCTTAGGAACACACACTTGCTAGGAGCATGTTTAAGAACTAAGTGGAACTAATGAGTCCTTGCCATAGCTGTGCCTCCAAACTGTATGGATGGAAGTGCTGCTAGCAAGCATGAGGTTTCTAAGAACATAGTTCAGGAATTCCAGTTTGGGAGTACAGTGGGCTTCTTCCTTTAGTAGTACTAGCTCTTAGTGGACTAGATAAAGCTCTGCAGTGGCTTACTGATGTGGCAATGATTCATTCACTTCTACTTTGGTCAGGACTACTCAGGAATGTGAATGGGCACATGGAACACGAGTGCTTCCTCTAGTAGTACTAGCTTGGGAAACATTCCAAGAAACTACTCTGGCAAATCAAACAAAGGTTGTGGTGGTATGGAAAGAAAAGTCAATTCAGGATGCCATCAGGTCTACCCCTGGTGCATCTCCACTGCACCTCAGTGGTAGAACTGGGAGGGATGAGTAAGGCATCTGCATCAGTAAGGGACAGTCTGTTCTGCCAGGGAAGGGAAACTTTGATGGAAAGTCTATCTACACCCGCATCTAGAGCAGAGAGGGATGCCTCAGAAGGAAAGAGGCAAAGGTGCTGGCTGCCGCTTTTTTGTCACTTACAGATGGGAGCTACTCAAAGTTCCAGACTCACACCCTTGGATTGCGTCATGAAAAACTGGGATAAGTCTGACCCCTAGAGTTTAAAAAAGACATGCCTGGCTTTCTTTTGCAAATCTGCATGGCCAAAATATCTGTTGTGGGAGACAACTGACAGACAATGCTGGTTGAAAGGTTTCAATTACGATACTGTTTTACAACTAGATTAGTTCTGTAGAAGACAAGAGAAAAGAGTAGAGGTGACATATGTGTTGCTCTTTATCTCTCTGAAAGATATGCCAGGCTAATGTCCTAAGGGTCAAATTTGGGTGTTAAACCTGCTGCCTCCTGTTCTCTTATTTTGCCACTATATCTGGGGCTCTCAACTGAACAGTCTGAGAATTAGGGTACCCTTCCAGGAGAGGTTGCCTCAATCTTGGTAGAAATTCAAACAGTGCCAATTGCGGTTGAGACTATCGACAGGATCCAAAAAACATATAGAAGGCTTTATGGGACTAACTCGGAGAAGGCAATGGCACCCCACTCCAGTACTCTTGCCTGGATAATCCCATGGATGGAGGAACCTGGTGGACTGCAGTCCATGGGGTCGCCAAGAGTCGGACATGACTGAGCGACTTCACTTTCACTTTTCACTTTCATGCGTTGGAAAAGGAAGTGACAACCCACTCCAGTGTTCTTGCCTGGAGAATCCCAGGGACAGGAGAGCCTGGTGGGCTGCCATCTATGGGGTCGCAGAGAGTTGGAAACGACTGAAGTGACTTAGCAGCAGCAGCAGCATGGGACTAACTTTACTTTATGAGCTTACTTGGAGAGATGTGATGTATGTCTTGGGACAGATGCTGACTCCTAACTCAAGAGCGCAAGTTTTAGGGGAAGCTACTGCTTTTGGAGAAGGAAATGGCAACCCACTCCAGTAATCTTTCCTGGAGAATCCCATGGAAGGAGGAGCCTGGTAGGCTACAGTCCATGGGGTCACAAAGAGTCGGACACGACTGAGCAACTTCACTTCACTTCACTGCTTTTGGAAATGAATGGCTTGAACGCGAGACTAGGGGAAAGAGGGAACATGAAATAGTCCTCCTCCTTATGGAGAGCCAAGTGGTTCCCATAGCAGAGCCAGATTGGAATTATCACAAAGAGAAAGGTATATGGGAGTGGGCCCACTTCAATTGCATTATTGAAGAGCTTAAGAGAGCTCAAACTAAGCCTCTAAAATATGTTAAATTGGCAGACATAGAACAAGAAGAGAAGGAAGCTCCTGGCAGATTCCTAGAGAGACTTTGGGAAGGCCTTCGAAAGTTCACTAATATTTTTCCTGATAGTGAAGAGGGAGAGATGATCTTAAAAGATAAACTTCTCACTCAGTCAGCTCCAGATATCCACTGTAAGTTACAAAAACAGGTGTTCAGACTGAATCAGTCTTTAGAAAAACTGTTGCAGCTGGCTCAGAGAATATGAGGAGGAAAAACAATGGCAGAAAAGAACCAAATAAAAGGCCCAGGCTGTGAAAACTGTTATGAATCAGCTTGAAGACAAAAATGCCCAGAGGAACCCAGGCAAAAAGGGATGAGTTTGCTATTATTGTGGAAAGGAGAGGCATCTCAAGTGAAGTTGCTTTCAGGTCAGGCATCTAAGCTGCCCCTGGCTCCCAGTTTGGTAGTGAAGGAGCACACTGGAGTAGAGACTGCCCTCAGAGTTGTAGGCCCCAGGGGTTAGGCTCTCAGGACAATCAGGACTGAAGGTGCCCAGGGGTCCCCACACAAGCTCCCATCCTAATAATACCTGAGGAACCCTAAGTACTAATTAACTATGGGGGGACCAATCAGTCAATTTNATTTGGTCTCTGGCTCCTCTGCCTTTTCTAAAACCAGCTTGAACATCTGGAAGTTCATGGTTCATGTATAGGTGAAGCCTGTCTTGGAGAATTTTGAGCATTACTTTACTAGCATGTGAGATGAGTGCTGTGAGAGACTGGGTGCAGGAAGAGAAGGGAGCGACAGAGGATGAGATGGTTGGATGGCATCACTGACTCAATAGATATGAGTTTGAGTGAACTCCGGGAGTTGGTGATGGAGAGGGAGGCCTGGCGTGCTGCAGTTCATGGAGTCGCAAAAAGTTGGACATGACTCAGCGACTGAACTGAACTGAACTGAATAACTAATTTAAAAAAGTATATAACTCCCTTGCTTAGACTAGTGAGGGGTGAATTCCCCATCTCACTTCTGATGTCTATGTCAGAAGCTTTCTCTGTCCCTTTTCACTTTAATAAAACTCTGCTATACAAAAGCTATTGAGTGATCAAGCCTGGTCCCTGGTCCCAAAGTTAAATCTTCTTCTTCAGAGAACACAGATCTGACACCATTCACCATAAGCTATCATCTTGAGGGCTCGTCCAGGATCTTCAGGACAAGGTAAGAACCCTCAGAGCTCTAGTCTGTCTGCTCTCTCACTATATGCTTTTTCTGCTTTACTTTAATAACTCTTCAGTGAACTTGTGTGAATGAATGATACATGCTGCATGAAGGAAGTGATGAGTCCTGCTCTGTGGTTTCATAGTGCCTTATAATGACTGAAGGTCGCCCTCAAAAGTGGAGCCTTGTCAGGGGTTTATACCAACCTGCCAATGCCAAGAGACACCCAAGGTCCCTGTGAGGGGAGCAACCAGAAATTGGAGAAGCATGTGGATTGAACTTTTCTTTCTTGGTCACCTTTTCCTGGTCTCTTTGACCATTTCATGATTGCATGGGAAATTAGAACTAGTGATCTAATCTGGTGGATCATAGACTTTCAATGTATTTGTGATTCATGCTGTTACTATGTACTTTTACTTAGACTCCAAGCTTGATAGTCTTAGGAACACACACTTGCTAGGAGCATGTTTAAGAACTAAGTGGAACTAATGAGTCCTTGCCATAGCTGTGCCTCCAAACTGTATGGATGGAAGTGCTGCTAGCAAGCATGAGGTTTCTAAGAACATAGTTCAGGAATTCCAGTTTGGGAGTACAGTGGGCTTCTTCCTTTAGTAGTACTAGCTCTTAGTGGACTAGATAAAGCTCTGCAGTGGCTTACTGATGTGGCAATGATTCATTCACTTCTACTTTGGTCAGGACTACTCAGGAATGTGAATGGGCACATGGAACACGAGTGCTTCCTCTAGTAGTACTAGCTTGGGAAACATTCCAAGAAACTACTCTGGCAAATCAAACAAAGGTTGTGGTGGTATGGAAAGAAAAGTCAATTCAGGATGCCATCAGGTCTACCCCTGGTGCATCTCCACTGCACCTCAGTGGTAGAACTGGGAGGGATGAGTAAGGCATCTGCATCAGTAAGGGACAGTCTGTTCTGCCAGGGAAGGGAAACTTTGATGGAAAGTCTATCTACACCCGCATCTAGAGCAGAGAGGGATGCCTCAGAAGGAAAGAGGCAAAGGTGCTGGCTGCCGCTTTTTTGTCACTTACAGATGGGAGCTACTCAAAGTTCCAGACTCACACCCTTGGATTGCGTCATGAAAAACTGGGATAAGTCTGACCCCTAGAGTTTAAAAAAGACATGCCTGGCTTTCTTTTGCAAATCTGCATGGCCAAAATATCTGTTGTGGGAGACAACTGACAGACAATGCTGGTTGAAAGGTTTCAATTACGATACTGTTTTACAACTAGATTAGTTCTGTAGAAGACAAGAGAAAAGAGTAGAGGTGACATATGTGTTGCTCTTTATCTCTCTGAAAGATATGCCAGGCTAATGTCCTAAGGGTCAAATTTGGGTGTTAAACCTGCTGCCTCCTGTTCTCTTATTTTGCCACTATATCTGGGGCTCTCAACTGAACAGTCTGAGAATTAGGGTACCCTTCCAGGAGAGGTTGCCTCAATCTTGGTAGAAATTCAAACAGTGCCAATTGCGGTTGAGACTATCGACAGGATCCAAAAAACATATAGAAGGCTTTATGGGACTAACTCGGAGAAGGCAATGGCACCCCACTCCAGTACTCTTGCCTGGATAATCCCATGGATGGAGGAACCTGGTGGACTGCAGTCCATGGGGTCGCCAAGAGTCGGACATGACTGAGCGACTTCACTTTCACTTTTCACTTTCATGCGTTGGAAAAGGAAGTGACAACCCACTCCAGTGTTCTTGCCTGGAGAATCCCAGGGACAGGAGAGCCTGGTGGGCTGCCATCTATGGGGTCGCAGAGAGTTGGAAACGACTGAAGTGACTTAGCAGCAGCAGCAGCATGGGACTAACTTTACTTTATGAGCTTACTTGGAGAGATGTGATGTATGTCTTGGGACAGATGCTGACTCCTAACTCAAGAGCGCAAGTTTTAGGGGAAGCTACTGCTTTTGGAGAAGGAAATGGCAACCCACTCCAGTAATCTTTCCTGGAGAATCCCATGGAAGGAGGAGCCTGGTAGGCTACAGTCCATGGGGTCACAAAGAGTCGGACACGACTGAGCAACTTCACTTCACTTCACTGCTTTTGGAAATGAATGGCTTGAACGCGAGACTAGGGGAAAGAGGGAACATGAAATAGTCCTCCTCCTTATGGAGAGCCAAGTGGTTCCCATAGCAGAGCCAGATTGGAATTATCACAAAGAGAAAGGTATATGGGAGTGGGCCCACTTCAATTGCATTATTGAAGAGCTTAAGAGAGCTCAAACTAAGCCTCTAAAATATGTTAAATTGGCAGACATAGAACAAGAAGAGAAGGAAGCTCCTGGCAGATTCCTAGAGAGACTTTGGGAAGGCCTTCGAAAGTTCACTAATATTTTTCCTGATAGTGAAGAGGGAGAGATGATCTTAAAAGATAAACTTCTCACTCAGTCAGCTCCAGATATCCACTGTAAGTTACAAAAACAGGTGTTCAGACTGAATCAGTCTTTAGAAAAACTGTTGCAGCTGGCTCAGAGAATATGAGGAGGAAAAACAATGGCAGAAAAGAACCAAATAAAAGGCCCAGGCTGTGAAAACTGTTATGAATCAGCTTGAAGACAAAAATGCCCAGAGGAACCCAGGCAAAAAGGGATGAGTTTGCTATTATTGTGGAAAGGAGAGGCATCTCAAGTGAAGTTGCTTTCAGGTCAGGCATCTAAGCTGCCCCTGGCTCCCAGTTTGGTAGTGAAGGAGCACACTGGAGTAGAGACTGCCCTCAGAGTTGTAGGCCCCAGGGGTTAGGCTCTCAGGACAATCAGGACTGAAGGTGCCCAGGGGTCCCCACACAAGCTCCCATCCTAATAATACCTGAGGAACCCTAAGTACTAATTAACTATGGGGGGACCAATCAGTCAATTTCTTTTGGCTACTGGGGCAACATTCTCTGTGTTGACTGAAGCCACTGGTCCACTTTCCTCCCAATCAACTACTGTAATGGGACTGTCAGGATGAGCCAAACACTATTATTTTAATCATCCTTTAAGCTGCAACTAGGACTCTGTGCTGTTTTCTCACGGGTTTCTAATCGCACTGGAGTCTCCCTCACCCCTTCTGGGGAGGGATATACTGAGTAAGGTCTAGGCCTCTGTTTTCATGAATATGGAGCCTACTCTTTCTCTCCCATTAATTGAACAAAATGTAAATCCTAAAGGTCAGCTGATGGAAAAACTTTCACTATAATCTATCAATTCCAACTCTGTTGTTCACTTCTCCTACTGCCTTCAATCTTTCCCAGATTCAAGGTCTTTTCCAGTGAATCAGCTGTTCACATCAAGTGGCCGAAGTATAGAGATTCAGCTTTAGCATTAGACATTTTAATGAATATTCAGGGTTGATTTCCTTTATGATTGACTAGTTTGATCTCTTTGTTCTCCAAGGGACTCTCAAGAGTCTCCTCTAGCACCACAATTTGAAAGCATCCATTCTTTGCCTCTCAGTTTTCTTTGTGGTCCAAGTCTGACATTTATACATGATGAGTGGAAAAACCACAGCTTTGATTATATGGACTTTTTTTTGCAAAGTAATAATTCTGCTTTTTAATACTCTGTCTAGGTTTGTCATAGATTTTCTTCCAAGGAGCAAGTGTCCTGTAATTTTGTGCCTGTAGTCATGGTCCACAGTGATTTTTGAGTCCAAGAAAATAAAATCTGCCACTACTTTCATTTTCTCCCTTCTCTATTTGCCATGAAGTTATGGCGGTGAATGCCATGATCTTCATTTTTAGAATGTTAAGTTTTAAGCCAGCATTTCCACTCTTCTCTTTCACCTTCATCAAAAGACTATTTAATTTCTCTTCACTTTCTGCCATTAGAGTGTTTTCATCTGCATATCAGAGGTTGTTGATATTTCTGCCAGCAGTCTTAATTCCAGCTTGTGATTCATCCAGACCAGCATTTTACATGATGTACTCTGCATAGAAGCCAAATAATCAGGCTGACAGTATACAGCCTTGATGTACTCTTTTCCAGTTTTGAACCTGACTGTTTTTCCATGTCCAGGTGTAACTGTTTCTTCTTGACTTGCATACAGGTTTCTCAGGAAGCAAGTATAGTGGTCTGGTATTTCCAACTCTTTTAGAATTGTCCACATTTGTTGTGATCCACATAATTAAAAGCTTTAGCATACTCAATGAAGCAGATGTAGATATTTTTCTTGAATTCCCTTGCTTTTTCTATGATCCAACAGATGTTGGCAAATTGATCTCCGGTTCCTATCCCTTTTCTAAATCCACCTTGTACATCTGAAAGTTCTTGGTTCAAGTACTGTTGAGTCATGGCTTGAATAATTTTGAGCATTACCTAGATAGCGTGTGAAATGAATGCAATTGTGGGGTATTTTGAACATTCTTTGACATTGCCTTTCTTTATGATTGGAATGAACACTGACTTTTTCCAGTCCTGTGTCCATTGCTGAGTTTTTGAAATATGCTGGCATATTGAGTGTAGCTCCCAAATAAAGGCAATGCCAAAGAATGCTAAAAATACCACACAATTGCACTCATCTCACACATTAGTAAAGTAATGCTGAAAATTCTCCAAGGCTGGCTTCAACAGTATGTGAACCATGAACTTCCAAATGTTCAAGCTGGCTTTAGAAAAGGCAGAGGAACGAGAGATCAAATTGCCAACATCTGTTGGGTCACTGAGGAATCAAGAGAGTTCCAGAAAAACATATTTCTGCTTTATTGACTATGCCAAAGCCTTTGACTGTATGGATCACAATAAACTCTGGAAAATTCTTAAAGAGATGGGAATACCAGACCACCTGACCTACCTCTTGAGAAATCTGTATGCAGGTCAGGAAGCAGCAGTTAGAACTGGACATGAAACAACAGACTGGTTCCAAATCGAGAAAGGAATATATCAAGGCTGTATATTGTCACCCTGATTATTTAACTTATATGAAGTGTACATCATGAGAAAAGCTTGGCTGGATGAAGCACGAGCTAGAATCAAGATTGCCAGGAGTAATATCAATAACCTCAGATATGCAGATGACACCTCCCTTCTGATTCATTTAAAAAGACCCTGATGCTGGTAAAGATTGAAGACGGGAGGAGAAGAGACCACAGAGGATGAGATGGTTGGATGGCAATACCGACTCAATGGACATGAGTTTGAGTAAACTCTGGGAGTTGGTGATGGACAGACAGGGAGGCCTGGCATGCTGCGGTCCATGGGGTAGCAAAGAGTCTGACATGAGTGAGCGAATGAACTGAGCTGAACACCTTTCAAGGTTTCATAGTTTATAGAATTTTAATTCTTATTACTTTTATTGTCTGTCCTCTAGTTTGTGAAATTTGTTCAGAATCTTGTGCAGACTTCCTGGTAGGAGAGACTGGTTCTTGCTCTCTGGTGGATGGAGCTGGTTCTTGTTCATTTAATGGGCAGGGCCATGTCAAGTATTATCTTTTTGTGGGTCTGCGCGCTTAGTAAAACTTTAGGCAGTCCGTCTGCTGATAGGTGAGTCTGTTTTTCTGTCTTTCTGATCAATTGGCTGGAGATACTCTGGCACTGGAGTCTGTGAACTGTTGGTTTGGACTGAGTCTTAGTGCTGAGATGGCAGCCTCTACAAGAGCTTGCACCCATTAATATTCCTTGGGGCTTGGAATTCCCTGGTGGGACAGTAGCAAAGACCCAGGACTCCTACCATGGGGGTTCAGATTCTACTCCAGTTGGTGAACCAAGACTACAAAAAAGAAGTGCTACAAAAAAGGAGAAAAAAACACAAGAGAACAAACAAGAAAAACCCAAACTAAATTATCATATGAAACAAACAATAAAAAGCAAAGAAAACAAATGAACAGAGCAAAACAACAAATAAATAAAAAAGACAAAAAGCAATATTAAAATAAAAACTAAATGAAAAAACAATAACACAATTCCCCCAAGGCTTCTGCTACCTGTGTCTTTGCCCCCATATTTTGCTACAACCAGGAGACCTTCCAAGACCGCTAGGTACATCTTGCCAAGCTCTTAGAAAGTAGTACTTTGTGTCAGGTCCAAGGGCATATTAGACCTTGTGTGTGTCCTCCAGGAATGGATTTCCTATTTCTCCTTACCCTGTAGAGGTTTTGCACTAAAACTCTGCTTGCCTTCAAGCCTATATACTCTGAGGATTCTTCCTCTCAATGCTAGATCCTTGGTTGTCCTGAAGGGGTATTTTAATGTCAGAACATACCTGTGTATCCTCCTTGATTTTGTTTATTTATTTTTTAGTTCAATGGCTGTCTCAATATGGATATCTGCCATTTCTTTCCTCAGTATATTCTGGCTGTTAACGCCTTGATAGGGAGTTTGACTGGTGTTGTGGTGACCAGAGCCTACCCTGGATATTGAGTGGGGTCTCCCCTTTAATCTGTGGTTGTCACAGCCTTGTTAGGGGCAGGGTCTACTCTCTAGTTGATGGAATAGAGGCCCCTAGATGAGTTTATTACCTGTGCTTCTGATTTGCAGTGCAAGCAATGTGGGATTGGAGCATCTCCACTGAAAGTGAGGCCACTGAGTATTCGATTCCTGAAGCTGTTCCCTTGTGAGCATGCTCGGTTGTGTCACCTTTAAGTCACTGTGCAAGCTCAAAAATTGTCCTATTTTTGGTACTGCTCTTGGCCCCACTTTAACCATGGATATATCAGAAATTGGCTCTGATGTTTCTCAGGAATTGTTTTCAACAGCTCAGCAGAGTACATCCACTAAATCAGATAACAGGATTGTGGTAATCATGGATCTGGACCTGCTGTGGGCACTATGGGAGAAGCTCAGGCTCTAGTCTGGTCCAGTCTCCACATATGTGTCTTAAAATCTATAGCTGTTAAAGCAAGACCTGTCTTGACTGTGAGAACACTCATCCATTCAGATGTTCTGTAAGTGAAACTTTTACAAAGTTTGTCACAGAGGTGTCAATTTGTGACTTTTGCATCTGGGAGAAAAGATTTTAACATTTCTTCCTTAGTTGTAAAATCATATAAAGGCAATTTAAGCCTTGTAAGAGAGCTGGGAAGCTTTAACTCCTTTTTTTTTTGTTGTTGATGTTCTTTTGAAAGAATTTGTATATGATAGGATTTAACTGCTTCTTAAATATTTGTAGAAATTGCTTCTCACTGACTGGAACTAGAATACTGCATGTGGTGGTGCTTGTCATGGAAGTAGGGGAAGGATTTGACTACCATTTCAATTTCTTTAATATTATTGATCTAATTTTTTTTAATTTTTCTTGAATGTAGCATGTTTCTAAAAAATATATCCATTTTATCATGGATAGAGTTATTAGCACTGTCATAAATAAATTTTGTTTTCTCATTCTCTGTTATTTTCAATAGTTATTCTCCTTTTTCTTTGCAATTTTTTTACTCGCATTTTCTATTTTTTTCCTGATCAGTCTTGTTAAAGGAATGAGATTTAAAATATGTACACTAAGTTACTTCACTTATATCTGACTCTTTGTGACCCTATGGACTGTAGCCTTCCAGGCCTCTCTATCTATGGGATTCTCCAGGCAAGGATACTAAATTGGGTTGCCATGCCCTCCTTCAGGGAATCTTCCTGACCAAAGAATCGAATATGCATTTTTTATGTCTCCTACACAAGGGTTTGCTACCACTAGCGCCACCTGGGAAGTTCCAGTGATTTTTAAAATGTTTTATCAAAACATCAAGGTTTGATTTTGCTAATTTTCTTTATTTTTAAATGATGTTATTCTCCACTTCATTTATTTATATTCATATGTCTATTACCTTTAGTGTTTGCTGGATTTTCTCCATTACTTTGAAAGGTAGCTTCTTTGTTGAATGATTAAATCATTTAAGACAGTTTTATTTCTTTCTCTATGATAACTTTTTTATTATAATTTATTTTCTATTTTTTAGTTGTGCTGGGTCTTTGTTGCTGCATGAGGGCTTTCTTTAGTTGTGATGAGTGGGGGTTACTCTTTGTTGCAGTGCAGGGGTTTCTCATTGTGTTGATTTCTCTTCTTGCAGAGCATAGGCTCTAGGTGCAGAGACTTCAGTAGTTGTAGCATACAGGCTCGGTAGTTGCAGAATGTGGGCTCTAGAGTGTGGGCTCAGCAGTTGCAGCACATGGGCTTAGTTTCTCCACTGCGTGTGGAATCTCAAGACCAGGGAATGAAACCATGTCTCCTATATTGGCATGTGGAATCTTATCTACTGTATCATCAGGGAAGTTTCAATGATATAATTTTTAAAGAAATTAAATGTAAGAATTCCTTAAAAGCTTCAGACTACGATGACAATAAATTTAGTATGTTGAAGACCAAAAAGAAAAACAACAACAACTACCATAGTTCAACTTTCATTTAAAAGGGACTGATTTTGGGGGGGTGGAGATTCAAGTTGGTGGAAGAATAGGATGGGGAGATCATTTCTCCTCCCACAAATATAAAAAAAAATCATCTGCATGTGGCTCAACTTCCATAGAATATCTTGTGAACACTGGCAGAGGACCCCAGCCTTCTAGAAAGGCAAACCAATTTCCTCGGAATGAGGTGAGGCAAAAGCAAAAGACAAAAATGGAGACAAAGGATTTCAGGATGGGGACCTGCAGCCTGAGGAGGGAATCTTGAAGGAAGAAAAGTTTCTGCACACTCAGAAACTCCTCACAGGCAGGGTCAGGGGAGAGTTTCCAAACCTCAGAAGGCAGTGGAACAATGGGAACTCAGAAGGAAAAACAAATAATTCACCACAGAGATCATGCCAAGTTGCACTTCCTAGCCAGAAAGTGGCTCACATGCTCATGACTACCAGAGTCGGGGCTGGGTACAGAGGCTCAGGCTTCGGTGTCTGGCCCTCAGAGAGAGGATCAAGGTTGATGGCCATGAAGATACTCTAAGGGGGTTGCAGATATAAATACAGCAAAGGCAGTCCAGGAAAAGCCTGAGACTGCCAGAGAAAAAGAACATTCCTGTGGGAAGGCTCTAATGCTCCACTCTAACTCTGTGAACTTGAAGAACAAAGAACCCTATCCTAGCAAATACTGAAGGGGGTGAGGTGTGTGAGTCGGCTGTGGTGTGCTTCTCCAGAGGCAGAGAAGCAAGTGTGAGCACCAGAGGTAGAAGGCAGGGAGCTGCTATGGTCTCAGCTCCAGAGACTGCAGCTATTGCCAGGCTGTAAGCAGCCCCAGGTCACTGCCCACGTCTCCTTGGGAGCCTGAGTGGCTTGCCTCTACCAAAGGTGCCCCAACCTGGGGCCAACTCCCTTTGGGAATTGCATGTCCCACCTCAGACTGTTGTGACCTCCCGCAGATTCCAGCCATGCAGGGACTTCCCACACACCTTAGCTGTGTCTGCTGTGACATTTCTTCTCCCTAGCTCAACTGAGTAAAATGAAGTCACTCAGTCCTGTCGGACTCTTTGCAACCCCATGGACTATAGCCTACCAGGCTCCTCCATCCATGGAATTTTCCAGGCAAGAATGCTGGAGTGGGTTGCCATTCCCTTCTCCAACTGAGTAAGTGAGGCCTAATAAATGGCTAATATCACCCTTTTGTGCCTGGGTGGAGAAAGGACACTGGAGAGAGACTCAACAAGCAGAGGCAGGCCCAAAACCAAAGTGGAAAACTAGGAGCTGCAAGAGCAAAGGAAATAAGGGGAAACAGTCCCACAGCTTGCAGCTGCAGAGATCTAAATTCCCACAATTAGCCTGAGACTGTGAACTTTAAGGGTAACTGTAGACTTTGAGAGCAAGTGCTAACACAAACTGGAGCAAGGCAAGATCTGAGTCTGAGTTGACCCCTCACTTCCCACAAAAGGTCCAGAGACCTTCCTAGATATATTGGAGGACTCTGAATAGGTAAATAAACTGGAGCAGGAAAACAGAGGAATCACTTGGGCATTCCTCCTACTAACACTCTCTATGTATCTCCTTCCCTTTTTACCCACCCACCCCCTGTATTTTTCTAATGTGATTCTTTATTAGGTTTTTTTTAAATTTTTATAACCTACTCTTTCCTTTTAAAGAAAACACCTTAGTTTTTGACAGTCTAATTTTTTTTTCCATTTTTTGATTTTGTATTTTGAGAGTCTAATTTTAGTATCATTTTCACATAGGAGTTTGATCATTGGTTTGATTGCTCTCTTTTGACTCCTCTTTTGATGTTTTTTTTTTTTTTCTTTTTCTTCCATTTTCGTCTTCTTTTCTTTATGTGAGTGTGTGACTCTTTTTGTGTGTTCTTGGCTGTTGAGTGTTATTTCACTATTAGTCTAGGGGTATTTTCTTCTATGCTTTGTGGCCTTATGTAGTCTTGGTGCTACATAAATGTGTCAGGCATGAATCTCAGATGCATGAGACTTGACTCCATGACTTTGGACCACCAGAGAATTCCTGACCATATGAAACGTTAATAGGAGAGAGTCATCAAAAAAGGCTCAATATCAACACTAAAACCAAGCCTCATCTAAAAGCCAGGAAACTTCTGTTCTGGACACCCAACACTAAACCTTAAGCAAAACACGAGCACAGTGCTGCACATTAGCAGACAGGCTGTACAAGGTCATATAGAACTCATAGACACTCCAAAACATACTACAGGACATTGCATTGCCCTTCAGAGTGACAAGACCCACCTCTATCCAGTAGAACACAGGCACAAGTCCCCAAAACCAGGAAACATTCACAAGGCACTGGTCCAACCCCACTTGGCGGGGAGGGGCAGATTCCACAATTGAAGAAGAAATATGACCTTCCAGCCTGAAGAAAGGAGACACCAAACACAGTAAATTAAACAAAATGAAAACAGAGAAACATGCAGCAGGTGAAAGGAACATGGTAAAAACCCACAGGACTGGGAGGCGGTCCTAAGATGGCAGAGGAATAGCACAGGGAGACCACTTTCTCTCCCACAAATTCATCGAAAGATCATTTGAACACTGAGCAAATACAAGAAATACAGGAACACTGAGCAAATACAAGAACACTAGCAGAGGACACTAGGCATCCAGAAAGGCAGCCCATTTTCTTTGAAAGGAAGTAGGGTAAAATATAAAAGATAAAAAGAGAGACAAAAGAGTTAGGGACAGAGAGCCCTCCCAGGGAGGGAGTCACAAAGAAGAGAAGTTTCCAAACATCAGGAAACCCTCTCACTGGCGGGTCTGTGGGGACTTTTGGAATCTCAGAGGGCAACATAACCTGGAGGAAAAATAAATAAAACTCACAGATTACGTGCCTAACTGCAACTCCCAGCAGAGAAGTAGCCCAGACATTCTTGTCCACCACCAGCAAGCAGGGGCTGAACAGGGAGGCGTGGGCTGCACTGCTTAGGGTAAGGACCAGGCCTGAAGGCCCTGAGGGCAATCTGAGGGAGCTAACGTGAGATAGCAACCTAAACCATGGGATAGCCGGGGGGGTGGGGTGGGGGGGAATAAAAGAGGAAAGAGAGAGAGAGAGAGAACTTTCCCATGAAAAACTCTAACTTAAGGCACTTCTGGGCCCGCTCACAGAACAAAGAACTGAGAGAATACCAGAGGAGAGTTAGCCAGCTTCAGACCAGCCCATCCCACGCTGGAGGCAGGGAGGCAGGCAGGTGACAGCCAGAGCCAGAAGGAAAGAGGCAAACACGGCCCCAGAGATGGCATCCCCTATCAAACTGCAAGCAGGCTCCCAGTTGCTAACCAGTCTTCCTGAGATCCTGGATGGTTGACATCCCTCAGGAACCTTGCAGCCAGAGATCAGCACCTCAGAAGAGGTGCACGGCACACCTGAGACGGTGCTCACTCTATGCGCCCAGGAAACCAAGTGGCTGGGATCGAGGAGAGGTGCTAAGACGCACTGCCCAGCTGGGAAGAGTGTGCTTGCCAAGCACCTGGTTGCCTGAGCTACTCGGACCTAGGAAGGGCAGAAAACACAGCTCCAACTGAGTCTGTGCCTTTGTGGAGTATCTGAGAACCTGAACCTGAATGGAGTAGATCTGGGAAGTGCACACAGCCTAGGGCCCACCTTAGACAGTTCCCCAGCAGAGCAACCTGGAGTCTGAGCAGTGTAGATTGGGAAAGCACACATGCCATGAGCAGGGGCAAACCCAGTGTGGCCGAGACACTGCGAGCACTCCCCACACATGCCAGTGATGTTTGTTTGCAGTGTCCCTCCCTCCCCGTGGCACAATTGAACAAGTGAGCCTAAATAAATGACCACCTTAGCCCCCTTGTGTCAGGCTGAAGTCAGATACTGAAGAGACTTGCAAACAGAGGAAGCCAAAATAAAGAAGAGGGAACAGCTTTGGAGGTCACAGGTAAAACAGATTAAAGCCCTGTAGTTAGCACTGACTACACTGGAAAGGACCTATAGACCTTGAGAAGAAGCATAAGCTGGAAGAAGAAACTATCTGAAACTGAACTGACCATAACTGTCCTCACATTTTCAGAGAAATTCCTATATATAGTTTTACTATTATCATTTTAATTTTAAAAAAGTTTTAAGTTCTTTATTACACCTTTAATTTTCATTTTTAAAATCTACTATTATCTTGGGGAAGAAAGACCCTATTTTTAAGGCAAATTTCATATATTTTTAATATAATTTTTGCAATTTTGTTTTGTATTTTTAATATTGTATTTTTGGGAGTCTAATCGCTACTCTAGATTTTTATTCTTTGATTTTTGGCATTTGTTATCAATTCTGTACCTTTAAGAATCCAATCTTCACTACCGATTTTTACTTAGGAGTATGATTACTGGCTTGATTTCTCTCTCCCCTTTTGACTCTCCATTTTCTCCCCCAGGTCACCACTAACTACTCCCATCCCCTTCTTTTCTCTACTTAACTCTGTGAATCTCACTGGGTGTTCCAGGCTTTGGAGAACACTTAGGGAAATGATCACAGGCTAGATTGGTCTCTCTTTTTTTGACTCTCCTTCCTCTCCTCTTGGTCACCTCTATTTCCTTCCCCCACCTTCTTTACTCTATGGAAATCAATGAAACTCTCTGAGTGTTCTAGACTGTGGAGAACAAATAGGGAACTGATTACTGGCTAGACTGCTCTCTTCCCTTTTGATTGCCCGTCTTTTCCTCCTGGTCACCACTATCTCCCTTCGCCCTCTTCTCTTCTTCTAGTAGCTCTGTGAACCTCTCTGGGTGTCCTTCACTGTGGAGAATCTTTTCACCATTAACCTAGATGTTTTATCATTGGAGCTGTATGGATGGAGAAGTCTTGAGGCTACTATAAGAATAAGACTGAAAGCCAGAGACCCGAGGCCTAAATCCAAAACTTGAGAATACCAGAAAACTTCTGACTCCAGGGACCATTAATCAACAAAAGCTCATCCAAAAGCCTCCATACCTACACTGAAACCAAGCTTCACCCAAGAGCCAACAAGTTCCAGAGCAAGACATACCAAGCTAATTCTCCAACAAAGCAGGAACATAACCCTGAGCACAAAAATACATGCAGCCAAAAGTCACACCAAACCCATGGACACCTCAAAACTCACTAATGGACACTTCATTGCACTCCAGAGAGAAGAGATCCAGTTCCACCGAACAGAACACCAACACAAGCTTCTTTAACCAGGAAACATTGACAAACAACTCGTCCAACCCCACCCACAGGGAGGAACCTCCACAATAAAGAGGAACCACAAACTTCCAGCATACAGAAAAGACACCCCAAACACAGCAACCTAAACAAGTTGAAAAGGCAGAGAAATATTCAGCAGGTAAAGGAACATGATAAAAGCCCACCAAAGCAAACAAAAGAGGAGGAGATAGGGAGTCTACCTGAAAAAGAATTGAGAATAATGATAATAAAAAGGATACAAAATTTTGAAAACAAAATGCAGTTACAGATAAATAGTCTGGAGACAAGGATTGAGAAGATGCAAGAAAAGTTTAACAAGGACCTTGAAGAAATAAAAAAGAGTCAATCAATAATGAATAATACAATCACTGAGATCAAAACACTCTGGAGGGAACCAACAGTAGAATGAGGCAGAAGATAGGATAAGTGAGATGGAAGATAGAATGGTGGAAATAAATGAAGCAGAGAGGAAAATAGGAAAAAGAATTAAAAGAAACGAGGACAACATCAGAGACCTCAGGAACAACATTAAACACCCCAACATTCGAATCATAAGAGTACCAGAAGAAGAAGACAGAAAGAAAGACCATGAGAAAATACTTGAGGAGATAACAGTTGAAAACTTCCCTAAAATGGGGAAGTTTTGAAATAGTCATCCACGTCCAAGAAAACCAGAGTCCCAAACATGACAAACCCAAGGCAAAACACCCCAAGACACATATTAAACAAATTAATGAAGATCAAACACAAAGAACAAATAGTAAAAGCAGCACGGGAAAAACAGCAAATAACACACAAGGGGATTCCCATAAGGATAACAGCTGATCTTTCAATAGAAATTCTTCAGGCCAGAAGGGAATGACAAGACATACTTAAAGTGATGAAAGAGAAAAGCTTACAACCCAGATTATTGTACCCAGCAAGGATCTCATTCAAATATGAAGGAGAAATCAAAAGCTTTACAGACAAGCAAAAGCTGAGAGAATTCAGCACCACCAAACCAGCTTTCCAACAAATGCTAAAGGATCTTCTCTATACAGGAAACCCAGAAAAGGTTTATAAACTCAAACCCAAAACAATAAAGTAAATGGCAACAGGATCATACTTATCAATAATTACCTTATATATAAATAGGTTGGATGCCCCAACCAAAAGGCAAAGACTAACTGAATGGATACAAAAATAAGACTTATATATATGTTGTCTACAAGAGACCCACCTCAAAATAAGGGACACATACAGGCTGAAAGTGAAGGGCTGGAAAAAGATATTTCACACAAATGGATACCAAAAGAAAGTAGGAGTAGCAATTCTCATATCAGATAAAATAGACTATGAAATAAAGACCATGAAAAGAGACAAAGAAGGATACTATATAATGATCAAAGGTTCAAACCAAGAAGAAGATACAACAATTATAAATATATATGCACCCAACATAGGAGCACCTCAATATGTAAGGCAAAATCTAACAAGTATGAAAGGGGAATTTAACAGTAACACAATAATAGTGGGAGACTTTAATACCCCCCCACTCATACCTATGGATAGATCAACTAAATAGAAAATTATCAAGAAAATAGAAACGTTAAATGATACAATGGGCCAGTTAGACCTAATTGATATCTATAGGACATTTCAGCCTAAAACAATGAATTTCAACTTTTTCTCAAGAATCTCATAGAAACTTCTCCAGGACAGATCACATCCTGGGCCATAAATCTAGCCTTGGTAAATTCAAAAAAAATTGAAATCATCTCCAGCATCTTCTCTGATCACAGTGCAGTAAGACTAGATATCAACTACAGGAAAAACAAAAACAAAGACTATTAAAAACACAACCATATGGAGATGAAACAACACACTTCTGAATAACCAACAAATCACAGTAGAAATCAAAAAAGATCAAAATATGCATATAAAAGAATGAAAATGAAAATACAACCACTCCAGACCTATGGGATTCAGTAAAAGCAGTGCTAAGNACCTTGAAGAAATAAAAAAGAGTCAATCAATAATGAATAATACAATCACTGAGATCAAAACACTCTGGAGGGAACCAACAGTAGAATGAGGCAGAAGATAGGATAAGTGAGATGGAAGATAGAATGGTGGAAATAAATGAAGCAGAGAGGAAAATAGGAAAAAGAATTAAAAGAAACGAGGACAACATCAGAGACCTCAGGAACAACATTAAACACCCCAACATTCGAATCATAAGAGTACCAGAAGAAGAAGACAGAAAGAAAGACCATGAGAAAATACTTGAGGAGATAACAGTTGAAAACTTCCCTAAAATGGGGAAGTTTTGAAATAGTCATCCACGTCCAAGAAAACCAGAGTCCCAAACATGACAAACCCAAGGCAAAACACCCCAAGACACATATTAAACAAATTAATGAAGATCAAACACAAAGAACAAATAGTAAAAGCAGCACGGGAAAAACAGCAAATAACACACAAGGGGATTCCCATAAGGATAACAGCTGATCTTTCAATAGAAATTCTTCAGGCCAGAAGGGAATGACAAGACATACTTAAAGTGATGAAAGAGAAAAGCTTACAACCCAGATTATTGTACCCAGCAAGGATCTCATTCAAATATGAAGGAGAAATCAAAAGCTTTACAGACAAGCAAAAGCTGAGAGAATTCAGCACCACCAAACCAGCTTTCCAACAAATGCTAAAGGATCTTCTCTATACAGGAAACCCAGAAAAGGTTTATAAACTCAAACCCAAAACAATAAAGTAAATGGCAACAGGATCATACTTATCAATAATTACCTTATATATAAATAGGTTGGATGCCCCAACCAAAAGGCAAAGACTAACTGAATGGATACAAAAATAAGACTTATATATATGTTGTCTACAAGAGACCCACCTCAAAATAAGGGACACATACAGGCTGAAAGTGAAGGGCTGGAAAAAGATATTTCACACAAATGGATACCAAAAGAAAGTAGGAGTAGCAATTCTCATATCAGATAAAATAGACTATGAAATAAAGACCATGAAAAGAGACAAAGAAGGATACTATATAATGATCAAAGGTTCAAACCAAGAAGAAGATACAACAATTATAAATATATATGCACCCAACATAGGAGCACCTCAATATGTAAGGCAAAATCTAACAAGTATGAAAGGGGAATTTAACAGTAACACAATAATAGTGGGAGACTTTAATACCCCCCCACTCATACCTATGGATAGATCAACTAAATAGAAAATTATCAAGAAAATAGAAACGTTAAATGATACAATGGGCCAGTTAGACCTAATTGATATCTATAGGACATTTCAGCCTAAAACAATGAATTTCAACTTTTTCTCAAGAATCTCATAGAAACTTCTCCAGGACAGATCACATCCTGGGCCATAAATCTAGCCTTGGTAAATTCAAAAAAAATTGAAATCATCTCCAGCATCTTCTCTGATCACAGTGCAGTAAGACTAGATATCAACTACAGGAAAAACAAAAACAAAGACTATTAAAAACACAACCATATGGAGATGAAACAACACACTTCTGAATAACCAACAAATCACAGTAGAAATCAAAAAAGATCAAAATATGCATATAAAAGAATGAAAATGAAAATACAACCACTCCAGACCTATGGGATTCAGTAAAAGCAGTGCTAAGGGGAAGGTTATTGCAGCCATGAAATTAAAGGATGCTTTCCCCTTGGAAGGAAAGTGATGACCAACCTAGGAGGCATATTAAAAAGCACAGACATTACTTTGCCAACAAAGGTCCATCTAGTCAAGGCTATGGTTTTTCCAGTAGTCATGTACGGATGTGAGAGTTGGCCTATAAAGAAAGTTTAGTGCCAAAGAATTGATGCTTTTGAACTGTGGTTTTGGAGAAGACTGATGAGAGTCCCTTGGACTGCAAGGAGATCCAACCAGACAATTCTAAAGGAGATCAGTCCTGAGTGTTCATTGGAGGGTCTGATGTTGAATCTGAAACTCCAATACTTTGGCCACCTGATGTGAAGAGCTGACTCGTTTGAAAAGACCCTGATGCTGGAAAAGATTGTGGGCAGGAGGAGAAGGAGATGACAGAGGATGAGATGGTTGGAGAGCATCACTGAGACAATGGATATGGGTTTGAGTGGACACTGAGTGTTGGTGATGGACAAGGAGGCCCGCAGTGCTGTGGTTCATGGGGTTGCAAAGAGACAGACACACTGAGCGACTGAACTGAGCTGAATAGCAATACAAGCCTACCTCAAGAAACAGGAGAGAGTTCAAACAAATAACCTAACTTTACACCTAAAGCAACTATAAAAGGAAGAAATGAAGAACCCCAGGTTTACTAGAAGGAAAGAAATCACAAAAACTAAGGCCAAAAAAATCTGCAAAAGCAAAGAGACCATAGCAAAAATCAACAAAGCTAAAAGCTGATTCTTCAAGAAGATAATTAAAATAGACAAACCATTAGCCAGACTCATCAAGAAACAAAAGGAGAAGAATCAAATGAACGAAATTAGAAATGAAAGTGGAGTAATCACAACAGACAACACCGAAGTACAAAGGATCATTAGAGACTACACTCAGCAAATGTATGCCAATAAAGTAGACTACTTGAAGAAATGGACAAATTCTTAGAAAAGCATAACTTTCCAAAACTGAACCAGGAAGAAATAGAAAATCTTAACAGACCCATCACAAGCACAGAAATTGAAACCGTAATCAGAATCTTTCAACAAACAAAAGCTCAGGACCAGATGGCTTCACAAATGAATCTACCAAAAATTTAGAGAAGATCTAATACCTATCCTACTAAAACTCTTCCAGAAAGTTGCAAAGGAAGGTAAACTTCCAAACTCTGTCTATGAGGCCATCATCACCCTAATAGCAAAACCAGACAAAATGAAAGTGAAAGTTAAGTCACTCAGTCGTGTCAGACACTTTGCAACCCCGTGGACTGTTGCCCACCAGGCTTCTCCATCCATGTGATTCTCCAGGCAAGAATACTGGAATGGGTTGCCATTTCCTTTTCAAAGATGCCACGAAAAAGAAAACTGCAGGCCAATATCATTGATGAACATAGTTGCAAAAGTCCTTAACAAAATTCTAGCAAACAGAATCCAACAACATATCAAAAATATCACATATCATGACCAACTGGGCTTTATCCCAGAGATGAAAGGATTCTTCAATATTCACAAATCAATCAATGTGATACACATTAACAAATTAAAAGATAAAATCCATATGATTATCTCTATAAATGCAGAGAAAGCCTCTGACAAAATTCAACGTTCTTTCATGATAAAAACCCTTCAGAAAGCAGGCATAGAAGGAAGATTCCTCAACATAATAAAAGCCATATATGACAAACCCACAGCAAACATTCTTCTCAATGGTGAAAAACTGAAAGCATTTACCCTGAAGTCAGGAACAAGACAAGGATGCCCACTCTCACCACTACAGTCCAGCATAGATTTGGAAGTTTTGGCCAAGGCAATCAGAGCAGAAAAAGAAATAAAAGGAATCCAAATTGGAAAAGAAGAAGTAAAACTCTCACTGTTTGCAGATGACATGATCCTCTACATAGAAAACCCTAAAGACTTCACCAGAAAATTACTACAGCTAATCAATGAATATAGCAAAGTTGCAGGATATAAAATCAACACACAGAAATCCCTTACATTTCTATACACTAATAATGAGAAAATAGAAAGAGAAATTAAGGAAACAATTTCATTCACCATTGCAATGAAAAGAATAAAATACTTAGGAATATATCTACCTAAAGATACAAAAGATCTATATATAGAAAACTATAAAACACTGGTGAAAGAAATCAAAGAGGACACTAATAGATGGAGAAATATACCATGTTCGTGGATTGGAAGAATCAATATAGTGAAAA
>SJYW01009027.1:6636-16646 GCA_006410735.1 Raphicerus campestris
AGGAGTCTGGTGGGCTACAGTCTATGGGGTCGGAAAGAGTCGGACATGACTGAATGACTAACACAGACACAATCAGCTAACAAACAGAATATTTTGCACAATGCCTGGCGTTAACTATGTACTCAGTCAGTGACAGTTCTCTCCTCTTTCTTGATTTCACTAGTTTAACAGAGATGTGAACTACTGTTTTTGGTCATGTAGAAAAAAATGGTTTTTAGTGGACCTATGTATTGTCTACGTTCAGCATAAATTTAAGGATTATCTGATTCTAGCCCTGTTCCTTGTCTTTGGCCTATTTTATATTTTACAGCTATTTATATGTTACAGGTAACTGTTACACAGGTAAATGTTGGGTAGAATTTCAGTTGTCTTCCTTCTCTTTGGTTGCAGTTCATTTTAGCATTCTTTTACTCCCTATCAATTTGTGCTAGTTTAACTTTTCCTTTGAACTGGTTGTAACATTTGCCTGGTTCCCTCATTGTATGAGCAGAATAAAATCTTTCACGTGTTCATTTTGTATCTCTATGAGAGTAAAATTTTACCCTTTGTCTTGGAATGATTATCTTTCTTTACTATATTTAAATATTAATATACACTATTTCCAAAGAATGTCTAAATAAATCCTCCAGAGTAGATTGGTTTATTAAACACCTACCGTTTGCAGCACGTGTGTGCCTGTGCTCAGTTGCTCAGTCATGTCCGACTCATTGCAGCCTGATGGACTGTAGCCCACCAAACTCCTCTGTCCATGGAATTTTCCCAGGCAAGGATACTGAAGTGAGTTGCCATTTCCTGCTACAGGGATCTTCTTGACCTAGGGATCCAACTCCTGTCTCTTGGATTTCCTTTGGCTGTCAGCCTTCTTTATGGCCCAACTCTCACATCCATATATAGCTACGGGAAAAACCACAGGTTTGACTATACTGATCTTTGTCAGCAAAGTAGTGTCTCTGTTTTTTAATACCCTGTCTAGGTTTGTCCTAACTTGGTACACAATATTTTATTTTAATCATTTATTATTTGAGATGTTCCAACAGTGATACCAACTTTACAAACAATGACAAGTCTCACTCACTATAAATATTTAACCACTAAGGTTTAATATTTATTATTTTAATACTAGTGTGATGTTCTTAAGGTGAATATAATATTTTATTATAATTATTATTTGTGTATTATTTTAATACTGATATGATTGTCTTAGGGTGAAATTTCTAATTTAAAGGATTTGTGTTGTATCTTTCATTGCATAGTGTCTTGAATATAGTGATATTCTACAATTGTGTTTTCAGTGAGTGAATGGATAAAGGAGTCCCTGAAAGATCACCAGTTTTTTCCCTTAAGTTTCCTATCATATTGTAATGAGATTTAAAATTTCTTTTTTATTTAGGTATAATTGACATGTAACATTATATCAGTTTTATACTTATAATGATGTAATACTTATATATTTTGTAAAAATGATCACAATAAAATCAAGCTTACATTTTTGCTCATACATAGCTATAGATTTTTTTTTCTTGTGGTAAGGAATTTGTAAAACTTCATGTCTTAGCAACTTTCAAATATACCATACATATTATTATATGTATATGTATATGGTATATGGTATATGGTCATCGTATATATTATTTGTATATATTTAATGTATATATTAAATTATACCTGTGAATATTTATTTTATAGCTTGAAGTTTGTACCTTTATACCCAGTCACCCATTTTGTCTTCCCCTACCCTCTGCTTCTGTAAACCATAGGTTTACTCTCTCTATACATGTGCTCCTTTGTTTGTTTTTAGATTCCTTATATGGTGATAGCATAAAGCATCTGTCTTTGTTTGATGTATTTCACATAGTATAATGCCCTCAAGATCTATCCATGTTGTTGCAAATGGCAAGCTTTTCTTTTTTTATGATCAAATAATATTCCTGTGTGTGTGTGTGTGTTTGTGTACGTATTACATTTTCTTTATCCATTCATCCACTGATGGACGCTGAGATTGATTTTGTATTTTCAATATTATAAATGATGCTGCACTGAAGATGGGTGCACATGTCTTTTTGAGTAATTATTTTTGTTTTCTTTGGATAAAATCCAGAAGTAGAATTGCTGTATCATACAATAATTCTATTCTTAATTTTTTGAGAAGCTTCCATATGGTATTCTATAGCATCTTCATCAATTTACATTCCACCAATAGTTCACAAGGGGCTCCTTTTCTCCATTTCCTTACCAACACTTATTATTTCTTCCATTTTTGATAATAGCTCTTCTAACAGATGGTTTCTCATTTGTGGTTTTGGTTTGCATTTCCTTAATGATTAATGATGCAAAACACCTTTTCATGGCCTTATTGGCCATCTATATGTCTTCTTTGGAAAAATATCTATTGAGAACTTATACTTATTTTTTAGTCAATTTTTTTTTGCTGTTGAGTTCTTTATATATTTTAAATATAACCCCTTTTGAGATATATAGTTTGGAAATATTGTCTCCTATTTAATAGTTTTTAGTTTGTTGTATTTTAGTTTGCTTGGTCATTTTGCTTTTGTTCCCTTTACTTTTGGTATCTAAAAGAAAGTCTTAAGTAGCCAGTTTCCATAGACTGAGGAGTGAAAAACTATCTTAGCATAACACCTTAATATATTGCTTTAAGTTGCAATAGCAACTTTTTTCTTTCTGTTGGGAAATTGTGTAGAATTTGAATATGTTTGCCTATGAGCAAGAGATAAAATAAGAAATCTCAGATTTTGAAATGTAACTTGGTCTAAAGATGTGTGATTTTGAAATATTTCTTGCATATTCTTCCAACTTATCAGACTCACCAGTGCCCTCTGTATCTTGTTAGTTTCTGTTTTTATTTCTTTTGTAGTTGCTGTAGGGATTTCTTCCCTCTGTGATAAAAATCACTGGTGATGTAAGTAGCACAGTTCTTCACTTGCCTGTTCAAAAGTTATATGATACGAATTTTTGTTGACCATACTAGCAATGGATTATAGAGACTTTACCTCTCTTTCTCTTTTAGAAATTATAACATATTTTCTTTAGTCATCTGTGTAATTCTAAAAAGTATTCACTGAAGTTTTTGGTATGTATTAGTGTTTCCTTGAAGAAGGCAATGGCCACCCACTCCATTACTCTTGCCTAAACAGCCCTTTGAGAAACACTATTATTCCTCAGTTAATCAAGTAGAGATGGAGCATTTATTTATAGAACACTTTGAAGGGTAATGCTGCTGCTGCTAAGTCACTTCAGTCGTGTCCAACTCTGTGCAACCCCGTAGACGGCAGCCCACCAGGCTCCCCCGTCCCTGGGATTCTCCAGGCAAGAACACTGGAGTGGGTTGCCATTTCCTTTTCCAATGCATGAAAGTGAAAAGTGAAAGTGAAGTCACTCAGTTGTGTCGACTCTTAGTGACCCCATGGACTGCAGCCTACCAGGCTCCTCCATCCATGGGAGTTTCCAGGCAAGAGTACTGGAGTGGGGGTGCCATTGCCTTCTCTGTTGAAGGGAAATAGAAAATAACTAAAATGATGTAAATTTAATCATGTATGTTCAGTTCAGTTCAGTCGCTCAGTCGTGTCTGACTCTTTGCGACCCCATGAATCACAGCACGCCAGGCTTCATCAGTTCAGTTCAGTTCAGTCACTCACTCGTGTCCGACTCTTTGCAACCCCATGAATCGCAGCACACCAGGCCTCCCTATTCATTACCATCTCTCGAAGTTCACCCAGACTCATGTCCATCGAGTCCGTGATGCCATTCAGCCATCTCATCCTCGGTCGTCCCCTTCTCCTGCCCCCACTCCCTCTTAGCATCAGAGTCTTTTCCAATGAGTCAACTCTTCTCATGAGATGGCCAAAGAACTGGAGTTTCAGCTTTAGCATCATTCCTTCCAAAGAAATCCCAGGGTTGATCTCCTTCAGAATGGACTGGTTGGCTCTCCTTGCAGTCCAAGGGTCTCTCAAGAGTCTTCTGCAACACCACAGTTCAAAAGCCTCAATTCTTCGGCGCTCAGCCTTCTTCACAGTCCAACTCTCACATCCATACATGACCACAGGACAAACCATAGCCTTGACTAGATGGACCTTAGTTGGCAAAGTAATGTCTCTGCTTTTGAATATACTATCTAGGTTGGTCATAACTTTTCTTCCAAGGAGTAAGCGTCTTTTAATTTCATGGCTGCAGTCACCATCTGCAGTGATTTTGGAGCCATTATGTATGTGTTACCCCTTTCTTAAAAAAAGTAAAATGTCTGTTTCTTATGATTCAACCTCAAGCTTTTTAAAGGTATTATATATTTCTCTTTTCTTGGGCTGCAAAATCACTGCAGATGGTGACTGCAGCCATAAAATTAAAAGATGCTTACTCCTTGGAATAAAAGTTATGACCAACCTAGACAGCATATTAAAAAGCAGAGACAGTACTTTGCCAACAAAGGTCTTGTCTAGTCAAAGCTATAGTTTTTCTGTAGTTTTGTATGGATGCAAGAGTTGGATGAAAAAGAAAGCTGAGCACCAAAGAATTGATGCTTTTGAACTGTGGTGTTGGAGAGGACTCTTGAGAGTCCTTTGGACTGCAAGGAGATCCAACTAATCCATCTTAAAGGAAATCAGTCCTGAATATTCATTGGAAGGACTGATGTTGAAGCTGAAATTCCGATACTTTGGCCACCTGATGCAAAGAACTGACTTATTATAAAAGACCCTGATGCTGGGAAAGATTGAAGACAGGAAGAAAAGGGGGCATCAGAGGATGAGATGGTTGGATTGCATCACTGACTCGATGGACATGAATTTGAACAAGTTCTTGAAGTTAGTGATGGATAGGGAAGCCTGGTGGCTATAGTCCATGGGGTCGCAGAGTCAGACATGGCTGAGTGACTGAACTGAACTGATATTTCTCTTTAAATCTTTTAACAGATATCTTAGATAAATCTTGAATCCATTAAATTATGTTTACTCATTTGATTTTTAATCAAGAGATTTCCTATAGGGAACCTTTCTTATAGAGAGAAAATACTTTTCTAACCAGCAAATTTTACCCTGTCTTTTTGGTCAGTTAAAGAAGTTTATCCACTTATTTGTACTTACTACCATCTTCATATTTAGATATACTGTTTAGATTTTCTTCAATTCTTACTTACATCTGTTGTTGTTCTGTTGCTAAGTTGTCTCTAAAGCTTAGTAACTCCATCAACTGCAACATGCCAGGCTTCTCTGTCCTTTACTATCCTCTAGAGTTTGCTCAAACTCATGTTCATTGAGTCGGTGATGCCATCCAACTGTCTCTTCTTCTGTTGCCCCCTTCTCCTCCTGACCTCAATATTTCCCATATTTCCTCACTTTTTAGATATCCTTTGTTTTTCATATACATGAAAGAATATTGAAAAATGGGCCCTTGACTTGGTAGGAGCATCTTTAATTGGAAATTAAAGATCAAAAATCGTTTCTATGTTAAAAGTTGTAAAAATTATTATCATTATATTAGTATTCTACTCTTGAATTAACTATTAACAAATATAAACGGATTCTTTGAGTATAGTTAAAAGTGCATAGATAATTCCACCTATTTCTTGTTTAGACTTTGCAAGAGTTATTATGCTTGTGTAAACAAAATATAGTTGACCACAGGCAGAATTACTGGAAAAAAATGCATTCTATTTGGAAACCGAGTGCTTCTTTGCTTGTGTGGTGTTATGATTTAATGTGCTTTATTTTTGTGTTTTAGAAGAGGTCTGTCAATGAAAAATCATATGCTCATTGAGTATGCTAATTACCATTAAAAAGTTAAAGATGAGGAACTGTCATTCATTACATTTTTAATTAACTTTTTGCTTTAAGGGAATATATGATGACCTTGTATCCTTTAATTCTTAGAAAAACAAGAAGTTCTCATTTGAAATGAAGCAATTTGTGTCTGTAGTCTTGCTTACGTTGGCCACCTGATGCGAAGAACTGACTCATTGGAAAAGACCCTGATGCTAGGAAGGATTGAAGGTGGGAGGAGAAGGGGATGGCAGAGGATGAGGTGGTTGGATGGCATCACCAACTCGATGGACATGAGTTTGAGTAAGCTCTGGGAGTTGGTGATGGACAGGGAAGCCTGGCGTGCTGAGCGACTGAACTGAAGTGGACTGAACTGAGTCTTGCTTAAGACTTAAAAGCAAGCAAACAGACAAAATACCTGAAGAATATTTTGTAGATTTCTACTTCTTGAAAAGTGTTGGCTGAATTTTTATGGAAATTATTGCTGTTGGGTACACTTGATGTGAATTTAAAGATTCTGGACATAGACTTACAGCAGTCAACTTTCAGTAGACCAAAGAAGACTACAGCAGTTTGAAACATTAAAAATTGTCACTTCTCAGCTAGATGAGAAGATAATTATATTTCATATATTGAAATTCATAGTTTTTCATTGTTATATTTAAAAATTCTCATTGAACAAACATGTATAAATATGTATATCATCTATATTATTGCATTACGTTTAGAGTATGTTTATGTGTACAGTATTTATAAATGTAGATTTTTTTTTTTTAGGATGAATTGCTGTTTTTACAGGGTCACCTAAAATTCAGTAAGAATATATGACTTTAGCATAGGAGGCCTAACTGAAAAATCTAGTTTCTGGTTAAAGGGTAATGTTTTTATAGTCTCTTTTCTTTTGCAGCACTACTCATTTGTTTTCTCATTTAATTTTTAAACTAGGGTGAGAATTATGTTCAGTGAACATTTATATTATCAAATTAAAAATATTCCTGAAAATTTTCCTAATCTTTCATAAGTTGGATGCACATGTAAATTCTAGGCATTTTAGGTTCAGCTTTACTGATGTCTACAATAAGTTTTGATGTGATTAGTAGGATGCTAGAAGGATTTTCACCTCCAGATCTAATATTCATTGGTCTTTTACTGATTCGTGATATCTTTTCACTAAAGCATTGTTTCTTTGAGTACACTGTGTGCTGTGCTCAGTCACTCAGTCGTGTCTGAATCTATGTGACCCCATGGACTGTTGCTCACCAGACTCCTCTGTCTATGGGATTTTTCAGAGAAAGGTAGACATTTCCTTCTCCAGGGGTTCTTCCAGACTCAGGGATCGAAACCTGCATCTCCTGCATTGTGGGCAGTTTTTTACTGCTGAGCCATTGAGGGAGCCTAATTGGTCACTATTCGTCTTTAATTTGGATTAGAGTCTTTTCTTCTCTTACTTACCCAGAGCAAATTTTGGTCAGTGAGAGGGTACAGCTCATGCACTTTGAGTACTGCAACAAGGAAGGACAATGAAACAAGAGATCTTCAGAATTATATTTTTAAGCATATGTAATTATATTTTGTTATATTTAAAATTTTGCCTCATGAATCTAGCTATTTAACTTAAGAATTAGAACATGACTAACTGTAACAACCCTGTTCTGTCCCTGTATTTTCCCCAGAAGGAACCTCTGGCTTAAATTTTTGTTATAATTTACTTGCTTTTGTGGAAAAAAAAAGTTTTTTCTATATATGACATATATATATGTGTGTATGTGTGTATACATATATATATATATATAGTTTTACTTGTTTATGTGCCTGGGTTGTTGTTGGTGGTGGTTTAGTTGCTAAATTGTGTCCGACTCTTGCAATCCCATGTACTGTAGCCCACCTGGCTTCTCTGTCCATGGGGTTTTCCAGGCAAGAATACTGGAGTGGTTTGCCATTTCCTTCTCCAGGGGATCTTCCCGACCCAGGGATCTAACCTGGATCTCCTGCCCTGTAGGCAGATTCTTTACCGGTTGAGCTACCTTTAGAAATGGGTTAATGCTGTGCAAATTTTCCTGCAGTTTTTAAATTTTTAATCCAAAGTTATGTTTCAAGCCTAACCCATGTTGTTTTATATACTTATATTTATTTTCACTGATATAAAATATTCTAATTTATGATTATCCCACAGCTCATTTAAACATTTGAGTGTCAGCAGATATGCAGGTGTCAGTATTGCTAGGAGTATTCTTATACATGTTTTCAGTGATACCAACTCTGTATTCAGCAGTTTTGCATAGGGGAAGACTTTTGTCGGAGACAAGCTATTTTCCCACTCATGAGTAATTTTTTTCCTATTATACATTTTTCCTTTTTGCTCATTCCTCTTGACTTTTTATTTTTAATTACAGAAAAAGCTGCAAGAAATAGACAAAGAATTCCTCTGTACCCTTCATTCACTTTCTTCAAATATTAACATTTTGTCCTGTTCACTTTATCTTTATTCTTTTCCCTTGTTTTCTATTCTTCCCTTTTCCCTTTTTTTCCTGATAATGTATTAAGTGTTTTTTTTGTTTGTTTGTTGTTCTTTTACTGAGGCAATGTCGGCAAAGTACTGTGTTCTAAAGATTCTCAACTTCTACCCTCCAGTCCCTTTCCTTAGTAAGGTTTTATATTATTTATTTGAAATATGGTTTGATTGTTGTTCTTTGTATTCCATTTTAAGATTCAGTTTCCCTATTCCTCTACCTGTTGATTCTAGTTTTATTTTATTGAGTATGTGAAATATTAATATGGTTCCAGAACTCAGAAACATATTATGAAATTACATTTAGGGAAGAGGTGCTTCCTACTATTCAATTCTGTGTCTTTTCACTTCGTTCTACCTCTGTTCCACCTACCAGTCTCTTTCTTTTTGCTTTATCCTTTCTTTGTTTCCTTGATGACAACAAATGAGTAGATGCATGCATCTGTATCTTTTCATATATTTAAGGACTGTTTGTATTCTGTAAGTTATTTTAAAATTTTATTTAAGTTGATTTTTGATAGACAAAATATTTCTGTGTATTCTAGTCATTTACAATCTTTTCTTTCGTTGTGTCTGGAATTGAGTCATAGTTAGCCATTTCTTACATGCTCTTATATTTTCTTTTAGTACTTATGTAATTTTATTTTTATTTAGAACCATAATTGATTTGTTGCTTTTGTTTGTTTGTTTTTTGGTTTGTTAATAATGAGAGATATGAGTCTAATTTCAGTGTTTTCCAAATGGCTAATCAGTTCTTCAGGCGTTGTTTATTAGTAAGCCCATGTTTGCCCCAGTAATTTGAAATGCCACTTGGTCATATATTTCACATACATGATTCTGTTTCTGGACTCTGGTATATTTTTCATTCTGTTCATGACGTTCTCAAGGCAAGAATACTGGAGTGGTTTGCCATTCCTTTCTCCTATACCATGTTTTGTATTTTGTATAAATACACTGTCTTAGTTTTAAAGGATTTATTCTTTATTTTAACATAATTTATTATAGAATATCTTAACAGGGTCAGTAGTATGTTTTATTGCAGTTTAGTTTTATTTTAATAAGGGGCAAGATCACTTCATGGGAAATAGATGGAGAAACAGTGAAAACAGTGTCAGACTTTATTTTTGGGGGCTCCAAAATCACTGCAGATGGTGACTGCAGCCATGAAAGTAAAAGACGCTTACTCCTTGGAAGAAAAGTTATGATCAACCTAGATAGTATATTCAAAAGCAGAGACATTACTTTGCTGACTAAGTTCTGTCTAGTCAAGGCTATGATTTTTCCTGTGGTCATGTATGGATGGGAGAGTTGGACTGTGAAGAAGGCTGAGTGCCGAAGAATTGATGCTTTTGAACTGTGGTGTTGTAGAAGACTCTTGCGAGTCCCTTGGACTGCAAGGAGATCCAACCAGTCCATTCTGAAGGAGATCAGCCCTGGGATTTCTTTGGAAGGAATGATGCTAAAGCTGAAACTCCAGTACTTTGGCCACCTCATGAGAAGAGTTGACTCACTGGAAAAGACTCTGATGCTGGGAAAGATTAGGGGCAGGAGGAGAAAGGGACGACCGAGGATGAGATGGCTGGATGGCATCATGGACTCAATGAACGTGAGTCTAAGTGAACTCCAGGAGATGGTGATGGACAGGGAGGCCTGGTGTGCTGCGATTCATGGGGTCGCAAAGAGTCGGACACGACTGAGCAACTGAACTGAACTAAACTGAAGGATGCCAAGAA
>SJYW01009031.1:0-13532 GCA_006410735.1 Raphicerus campestris
GAGGCAGTGATCAAGACCATCCCCAAGAAAAAGAAATGCAAAAGGCAAAATGGTTGTCTGAAGAGGCCTTACAAATAACTAAGAAAAGAAGAGAAGCTAAAGGCAAAGGAGAAAAGGAAAGGTATGCCCATTTAAATGCAGCATTCCAAAGAATAGCAAGGAGAGATAAGAAAGGCTTCCTCAGTGATCAATGCAAAGAAATAGAGGAAAATAGGAATGGGGAAGACTGGAGATCTCTTCATGAAAATTAGTGATACCAAGAGACTATTTTGTGCAAAGATGGACGCAATAAAGGACAGAACTGATATAGACCTAACACAAGTAGAAGATATTAAGAGGAGGTGGCAACAATACACAGAAGAACTATCCAAAACATCTTCTTAATTCAGATAATCACAATGGTGTGATCATTTACCTAGAGCCAGACATCCTGGAATGTGAAGTCAAGTGGACCTTAGGAAGCATCAGTAAAAACAAATCTAGTACAGGTGATGGAATTCCAGTTGAGCTATTTCAAATCCTAAAAGATGATTTTGTAAAAGTGCTAAATTTAATATGCAAGCAAATTTGGAAAACTCAGCAGAGGCCACATGACTGAAAAGGTCAGTTTTCATTCCAATCTTAAAGAAAGGCAATGCCAAAGAAAGGCAATGCCAAAGGATGTTCAAACTACAGGACAATTGCACTTATCTCACACACTAGCAAAGTAATGTTCAAAATTCTCCAAGCCAGGCTTCAACAGGATGTGAAACATGAACTTCCAGATGTTCAAGCTGTATTTAGAAAATCCTTTGGAGCATCAACAAAGCAAAGAATTCCACAAAAAACGTCTACTTCTTTATTGGCTATGCCAAAGCCTTTGTGTGGATCACAACAAACTGTGCGAAATTCTTAAAGAGATGGGAATACCAGACCACCTTACTTGCCTCTTGAGATATCTGTATGCAGGTCAGGAAGAGACAATTAGAATTGGATATGGAGCAATACACTGGTTCCAAATCAGGAAAGGAGTACACCAAGGCTGTATATTGTCACCCTGCTTAGTTAAATTATATACAGAGGACATCATGAGAAATGCTGGTCTGGATGAAGCACAAGCTGGAATCAAGATGGCCGGAAGAAATATCAATAACCTCAGATAGGCAGATGACACTACTCTTACGGCAGAAAGCGAAGAAGAATTAAAGAAACTTTTGATGAAAGTGAAAGAGGAGAGTGAAAAAGTTGGCTCAAAACTCAACATTCAGAAAGCTAAGATCATGGCATCTGGTCCCATCACTTCATGGCAAATAGATGGGCAAACAGTGGAAACCGTGACAGACTTTATTTTCTTGGTCTCCAAAATCACTGCAGATGGTGACTGTAGCCATGAAATTAAAAGACGCTTGCTTCTTAGAAGAAAAGTTATGACCAACCTAGATAGCATATCACAAAGCAGAGACATTACTTTGCCAACAAAGGTCCATCTTCAAAGTTATGGTTTTTCTAATAGTCATGTATGGATTTGAAAGTGAAAGTGGCTCAGTTGTGTCTGACTCTTTGCAACCCTATGGACTGTAGCCTACCAGGCTTCTCCATCCATGGGATTTTCCAGGCAAGAATACTGGAGTGGGTTGCCATTTCCTTCTCCAGGAGATCTTCCCAACCTAGGGATTGAACCCAGGTCTCTCACACTATAGGCAGATGATTTACCATCTGAGCTACCAGGGAAGTCCTGGTGGATGTGAGAGTTGAACTATAAAGGAAGCTGAGCATCAAAGAATTGATGCTTTTGAACTGTGATGTTGGGATGACTCTTGAGAGTCCTTGGACTGCAAGGAGATCCAACCAGTCCATACTAAAAGACAACAGTCCTGCATATTCAATGGAAGGACTGATGTTGAAGTTGAAAGTCTAATACTTTGGCCACCTGATGTGAAAAACTGACTCTTTGGAAAAGACCCTGATGCTATGAAAGATTGAAAGTGGAAGGAAATGGATACAAGAGGATGAGATGGTTGGATGCCATCATTGACTTGTAGGACTCCATCATTGACTTGTAGGACATGATTTTGAGTTAGCTCCAAATTTTGGTGATGAACAGGGAGGACTGGCATGCTGAAATCTATGGGGTTGCACAGAGTCTGACATGACTGAGCTACTGAACTGAACTGACTGCCAAGGGGAAAAGTCACTTAAATTTCTGCTGAGATATTGCTTTTCAGTTAGGTAGTAGAAGTCATCAAAGAATGGATATGATCTTGTCAGCTTTCTGTTTTGTTTGGAAATCTTTCCAAAAATTTGCTAAGAATAAGTATTTATTTCATGGCTAAAAATTAAAATTTATATACTTCTGGATTATCTGATACTATGGTTCCTTTCAGCTCCAGATATGCCTGACTCACCAGGCAATGTGATAATGAGTGGTCCATTGGGGTCTGGATTTGGTGTCTTCTGGTTGAAAGTGTCAGAGGGCATTTGAGAGTGGAAATTAAGGGACAGCATATGACAGCACTAATCCTCTGCACTATACATCTGTGATAGTCTCACATGCTTTTTCATCTTTGACTTCATTTGATCATAGTAAGTGTCCTCTCAAGTCACTGAGGATAAAATCCCCTTGGTTACAGGAGTGAAGTTTAGAGTCATTAAATCTTGACTTAAGCCCTGGTTTTATAACTTAATAACTGTGATGCCTTGGGCAAGTTCTTTTACTTCCTTAATACTCCAACTTTTTCATTTATACAGGAAGGCCTGGCATGCTGAAATTCATAGGGTCACAAACAGTTGGACATGATTGAGCCATTGAACTGAACTGAACTGAATAAAATAGAACCAATAATAACTTCTTTAATTGGTTAGCAATAATTGGAAACTATATTTAATATCAAACTCAATATAGTGCTTGATAATTAATCCACAAATATACCTTTTGTGTGTGTGTGTGTGATGGTGTTATACCCTCTTTAGATCTGGAAGAATACTTTTGCAAAACCCACTTTGACTATTTTCACCGTACACTTACGTACTTGTTTTTCTGTGTTTCTACTTCACTAGTCCATGTCCCAGTAAACAATTATGTTTTTGTATTCCGATTTCATACTTGAAGCTCCCTGAGAAGAGGCTTCAAGTCTTTTCATTCATGTATTTCAGTGCCTAATACAGCATTTGTGTTACATTAATGTTCAATAGTTTTTGAATGAATGAATCCTCAAATTTACATTCTGCAAACAAAAATTTGTCCTTGTTCAATTTTTACTCTGTGTTGCAGCCACACTTGTGTCTGCACATTACTGTAAAAATAGCATTTTGCAACAATATGTTATAAGCCACAAGAGAGATAACTCTGAAGCTGAATCGCATACAAACATGAATTCCACTGAAATTTGTGTTCAACTCAAGGACATAATTTCTATCTATTCTTTGGCGATATATAATGTAGATGCAGTACCAGAATAGCCCTTTATATTAAAAAATCATTCATTTCAGTTTAGTTGCTCAGTCATGTCTGACTCTTTGCAGCCCCATGAACTGCAGCATGCTAGGCCTCCCTGTCCATCAACAACTCCTGGAGTCCACTCAAACCCATGTCCATTGAGTCGGTGATGCCATACAAACATCTCATCTTCTGTCATCCCCTTCTCCTCCTGCCCTCAATCTTTCCCAGCATCAGGGTCTTTTCAAAGGAGTCAGCTCTTCACATCAGGTGGCCAAAGTATCCGAGTTTCAGCTTTAACATCAGTCCTTCCAATGAACACCCAGGATTGATCTCCTTTAGGATGGACTGGTTGGATCTCCTTGCGATCCAAGGGACTTCAAGAGTCTTCTCCAAAACCACAGTTCAAAAGCATCAATTCTTCTCTGCTCAGCCTTCTTTACAGTCCAACTCTTACATGCATACATGACCAATGGAAAAATCATAGTCTTAACTAGATAGACCTTGGACAAAGTAATGTCTTTGCTTTTGAATATGCTATCTAGGTTGGTCATAACTTTCCTTCCAAGGAATAAGCATCTTTTAATTTCATGGCTGCAATCACCATCTGCTGTGATTTTGGAGCCCAGAAAAAGAGTCAGCCACTGTTTCTACTGTTTCCCATCTATTTGACATGAAGTGATGGGACCAGATGCCATTATCTTAGTTTTCTGAATGTTGAGCTTTAAGCCAACATTCTCACTCTCTTCTTTTACTTTCATCAAGATGCTCTTTAGTTCTTCTTCACTTTCTGTCATAAGGGTGGTGTCATCTGTATATCTGAGGTTATTGGTGTCATTATTTTAAACCTAACTAAAGCTCATCTCTCCTGAAGGGACTTTATCTAAGCTGACCCAAACAGATTTCCTTTCCTCATATCCCTGTGTCCCTCCCTTGTTTACATTCATCTTTCACATAGATTTATTATACACTTACAGGATGCTAGGCATTTTGACAAGTGCTAGATATTAAGCCATAAACTCAAGATAGACATGATCTCTGCCCTTGTGGAACTCATCTTCTTTTGGAGGATCAGATGAGAATTTGCATGAGGGTCAGATTGAATTCTGATCGACAATCATCTTGGTAGACCATTATACTCACTAGAGTTACCCAGGTATTCTGGGAAGACTAGGCTCCTAACTGACAGAGGATATTTGTAGACACTGAGAAAGATATCCATCCTAAGATAAGACTCTAAAGACCCAAGAGACAGAACATGAATTTGGCCAGTCTTGGGGCCCAGCCATGTAGAAGGAGAAATAATGATAAGGGAAAATCACAAAAGGAAAACAACATTTTGAACAGGGTCTTCCCTGTCTCCCTGGAAATCTCTCCCTGCTAAAGATTCTGGAGAACAAGGCCTAGAGGCAACCGTGTGAGGCTTATTGTCTTCTGAAACTCTCCTCTCCAGTGCCCAGTGTTCTGGGAAAGACTAGGACAGTGGTATAAAATGAGCACCGTATCACTCAGTCTCCAAAAGCAGAGGAGATTTACTGCTTGCTGGCACAAGGGAGGAGCACCAAAGGCCAACAGTTCAGAGAAAGGCTGCAGTGGGACCAGCTATAGCCACTTGTTAGGAGTGAGCCAAGAGAGAGGGGCCATGGCAGCAGCAGCCGTTAGAACAGAGGGCCACAAAACCACTAACAGCAACCCTGATTGTTTGTGGGCAATCACATGTCTCCCCATGCCCAGAGATTCCTGGTAAGACATTAAGAAGAGAGATTCTGGAAAAGACAAGACATTCTATTTGTCCAGAGAGTGAGGTCCCAGACTGCTATAGTTTTTATACAATTATACTTGCTGGCACGTGAGACAAAGGGACATATGGCTTACACTGGTAAATACACAATAGCAATAAAGTATAAGTGCTAATACTTGATAAAGTATAAGCACATAATACTTGATGAATTCTTATGACATGAGAGACATTTTGTAAGCTTGGTACATTAATTATTTCATTTAATACTTTAAACATGTGAAATAGGTACTGTTATGTCTNATGCCATCATTGACTTGTAGGACTCCATCATTGACTTGTAGGACATGATTTTGAGTTAGCTCCAAATTTTGGTGATGAACAGGGAGGACTGGCATGCTGAAATCTATGGGGTTGCACAGAGTCTGACATGACTGAGCTACTGAACTGAACTGACTGCCAAGGGGAAAAGTCACTTAAATTTCTGCTGAGATATTGCTTTTCAGTTAGGTAGTAGAAGTCATCAAAGAATGGATATGATCTTGTCAGCTTTCTGTTTTGTTTGGAAATCTTTCCAAAAATTTGCTAAGAATAAGTATTTATTTCATGGCTAAAAATTAAAATTTATATACTTCTGGATTATCTGATACTATGGTTCCTTTCAGCTCCAGATATGCCTGACTCACCAGGCAATGTGATAATGAGTGGTCCATTGGGATCTGGATTTGGTGTCTTCTGGTTGAAAGTGTCAGAGGGCATTTGAGAGTGGAAATTAAGGGACAGCATATGACAGCACTAATCCTCTGCACTATACATCTGTGATAGTCTCACATGCTTTTTCATCTTTGACTTCATTTGATCATAGTAAGTGTCCTCTCAAGTCACTGAGGATAAAATTCCCTTGGTTACAGGAGTGAAGTTTAGAGTCATTAAATCTTGACTTAAGCCCTGGTTTTATAACTTAATAACTGTGATGCCTTGGGCAAGTTCTTTTACTTCCTTAATACTCCAACTTTTTCATTTATACAGGAAGGCCTGGCATGCTGAAATTCATAGGGTCACAAACAGTTGGACATGATTGAGCCATTGAACTGAATTGAACTGAATAAAATAGAACCAATAATAACTTCTTTAATTGGTTAGCAATAATTGGAAACTATATTTAATATCAAACTCAATATAGTGCTTGATAATTAATCCACAAATATACCTTTTGTGTGTGTGTGTGTGATGGTGTTATACCCTCTTTAGATCTGGAAGAATACTTTTGCAAAACCCACTTTGACTATTTTCACCGTACACTTACGTACTTGTTTTTCTGTGTTTCTACTTCACTAGTCCATGTCCCAGTAAACAATTATGTTTTTGTATTCCGATTTCATACTTGAAGCTCCCTGAGAAGAGGCTTCAAGTCTTTTCATTCATGTATTTCAGTGCCTAATACAGCATTTGTGTTACATTAATGTTCAATAGTTTTTGAATGAATGAATCCTCAAATTTACATTCTGCAAACAAAAATTTGTCCTTGTTCAATTTTTACTCTGTGTTGCAGCCACACTTGTGTCTGCACATTACTGTAAAAATAGCATTTTGCAACAATATGTTATAAGCCACAAGAGAGATAACTCTGAAGCTGAATCGCATACAAACATGAATTCCACTGAAATTTGTGTTCAACTCAAGGACATAATTTCTATCTATTCTTTGGCGATATATAATGTAGATGCAGTACCAGAATAGCCCTTTATATTAAAAAATCATTCATTTCAGTTTAGTTGCTCAGTCATGTCTGACTCTTTGCAGCCCCATGAACTGCAGCATGCTAGGCCTCCCTGTCCATCAACAACTCCTGGAGTCCACTCAAACCCATGTCCATTGAGTCGGTGATGCCATACAAACATCTCATCTTCTGTCATCCCCTTCTCCTCCTGCCCTCAATCTTTCCCAGCATCAGGGTCTTTTCAAAGGAGTCAGCTCTTCACATCAGGTGGCCAAAGTATCCGAGTTTCAGCTTTAACATCAGTCCTTCCAATGAACACCCAGGATTGATCTCCTTTAGGATGGACTGGTTGGATCTCCTTGCAATCCAAGGGACTTCAAGAGTCTTCTCCAAAACCACAGTTCAAAAGCATCAATTCTTCTCTGCTCAGCCTTCTTTACAGTCCAACTCTTACATGCATACATGACCAATGGAAAAATCATAGTCTTAACTAGATAGACCTTGGACAAAGTAATGTCTTTGCTTTTGAATATGCTATCTAGGTTGGTCATAACTTTCCTTCCAAGGAATAAGCATCTTTTAATTTCATGGCTGCAATCACCATCTGCTGTGATTTTGGAGCCCAGAAAAAGAGTCAGCCACTGTTTCTACTGTTTCCCATCTATTTGACATGAAGTGATGGGACCAGATGCCATTATCTTAGTTTTCTGAATGTTGAGCTTTAAGCCAACATTCTCACTCTCTTCTTTTACTTTCATCAAGATGCTCTTTAGTTCTTCTTCACTTTCTGTCATAAGGGTGGTGTCATCTGTATATCTGAGGTTATTGGTGTCATTATTTTAAACCTAACTAAAGCTCATCTCTCCTGAAGGGACTTTATCTAAGCTGACCCAAACAGATTTCCTTTCCTCATATCCCTGTGTCCCTCCCTTGTTTACATTCATCTTTCACATAGATTTATTATACACTTACAGGATGCTAGGCATTTTGACAAGTGCTAGATATTAAGCCATAAACTCAAGATAGACATGATCTCTGCCCTTGTGGAACTCATCTTCTTTTGGAGGATCAGATGAGAATTTGCATGAGGGTCAGATTGAATTCTGATCGACAATCATCTTGGTAGACCATTATACTCACTAGAGTTACCCAGGTATTCTGGGAAGACTAGGCTCCTAACTGACAGAGGATATTTGTAGACACTGAGAAAGATATCCATCCTAAGATAAGACTCTAAAGACCCAAGAGACAGAACATGAATTTGGCCAGTCTTGGGGCCCAGCCATGTAGAAGGAGAAATAATGATAAGGGAAAATCACAAAAGGAAAACAACATTTTGAACAGGGTCTTCCCTGTCTCCCTGGAAATCTCTCCCTGCTAAAGATTCTGGAGAACAAGGCCTAGAGGCAACCGTGTGAGGCTTATTGTCTTCTGAAACTCTCCTCTCCAGTGCCCAGTGTTCTGGGAAAGACTAGGACAGTGGTATAAAATGAGCACCGTATCACTCAGTCTCCAAAAGCAGAGGAGATTTACTGCTTGCTGGCACAAGGGAGGAGCACCAAAGGCCAACAGTTCAGAGAAAGGCTGCAGTGGGACCAGCTATAGCCACTTGTTAGGAGTGAGCCAAGAGAGAGGGGCCATGGCAGCAGCAGCCGTTAGAACAGAGGGCCACAAAACCACTAACAGCAACCCTGATTGTTTGTGGGCAATCACATGTCTCCCCATGCCCAGAGATTCCTGGTAAGACATTAAGAAGAGAGATTCTGGAAAAGACAAGACATTCTATTTGTCCAGAGAGTGAGGTCCCAGACTGCTATAGTTTTTATACAATTATACTTGCTGGCACGTGAGACAAAGGGACATATGGCTTACACTGGTAAATACACAATAGCAATAAAGTATAAGTGCTAATACTTGATAAAGTATAAGCACATAATACTTGATGAATTCTTATGACATGAGAGACATTTTGTAAGCTTGGTACATTAATTATTTCATTTAATACTTTAAACATGTGAAATAGGTACTGTTATGTCTAATTTACAGATGAGGAAGTTGAGACTCAGGGATGTTAAATAACATGGCTGGGTTACACAGGTGGGTTGTGGCAGAATGAGGATAGGATCCTGAATGGTCTGATCACAGAGTGTATGCTTAAGTCTGTCTTACACATTCACCACTTCTTCGACTATAGTGTCTGTAAAGCCTTGTCTCTGGATTAGATATAAGCGGGGGCCTCAGTGCCTTGTGCTCATTTTATACCAATCCCAAAGGCACTGGGCATGGGGTTTCCCTCTGGGCAAGACTTTCAGTAGGACACTTGTACTGTGGAACCCTAATATGAAACCTGTTATGCTCTCTCTTCAACCTCTAGATACTCTTGATTCATGCACCTTAGTCATCTGGTAATTACACTGCCTAGCACTTCTTCTAACTACTTGTCTTTATTAATTATCTACCCAACTTGATTCCAATTGTCTCATATTCTAATGTGTTCCTTCTTTCCTTCAAAAAAGGTTCTATTTCTTTACTACAACANTTGGAGCCCAGAAAAAGAGTCAGCCACTGTTTCTACTGTTTCCCATCTATTTGACATGAAGTGATGGGACCAGATGCCATTATCTTAGTTTTCTGAATGTTGAGCTTTAAGCCAACATTCTCACTCTCTTCTTTTACTTTCATCAAGATGCTCTTTAGTTCTTCTTCACTTTCTGTCATAAGGGTGGTGTCATCTGTATATCTGAGGTTATTGGTGTCATTATTTTAAACCTAACTAAAGCTCATCTCTCCTGAAGGGACTTTATCTAAGCTGACCCAAACAGATTTCCTTTCCTCATATCCCTGTGTCCCTCCCTTGTTTACATTCATCTTTCACATAGATTTATTATACACTTACAGGATGCTAGGCATTTTGACAAGTGCTAGATATTAAGCCATAAACTCAAGATAGACATGATCTCTGCCCTTGTGGAACTCATCTTCTTTTGGAGGATCAGATGAGAATTTGCATGAGGGTCAGATTGAATTCTGATCGACAATCATCTTGGTAGACCATTATACTCACTAGAGTTACCCAGGTATTCTGGGAAGACTAGGCTCCTAACTGACAGAGGATATTTGTAGACACTGAGAAAGATATCCATCCTAAGATAAGATTCTAAAGACCCAAGAGANAAGGGACTTCAAGAGTCTTCTCCAAAACCACAGTTCAAAAGCATCAATTCTTCTCTGCTCAGCCTTCTTTATAGTCCAACTCTTACATGCATACATGACCAATGGAAAAATCATAGTCTTAACTAGATAGACCTTGGACAAAGTAATGTCTTTGCTTTTGAATATGCTATCTAGGTTGGTCATAACTTTCCTTCCAAGGAATAAGCATCTTTTAATTTCATGGCTGCAATCACCATCTGCTGTGATTTTGGAGCCCAGAAAAAGAGTCAGCCACTGTTTCTACTGTTTCCCATCTATTTGACATGAAGTGATGGGACCAGATGCCATTATCTTAGTTTTCTGAATGTTGAGCTTTAAGCCAACATTCTCACTCTCTTCTTTTACTTTCATCAAGATGCTCTTTAGTTCTTCTTCACTTTCTGTCATAAGGGTGGTGTCATCTGTATATCTGAGGTTATTGGTGTCATTATTTTAAACCTAACTAAAGCTCATCTCTCCTGAAGGGACTTTATCTAAGCTGACCCAAACAGATTTCCTTTCCTCATATCCCTGTGTCCCTCCCTTGTTTACATTCATCTTTCACATAGATTTATTATACACTTACAGGATGCTAGGCATTTTGACAAGTGCTAGATATTAAGCCATAAACTCAAGATAGACATGATCTCTGCCCTTGTGGAACTCATCTTCTTTTGGAGGATCAGATGAGAATTTGCATGAGGGTCAGATTGAATTCTGATCGACAATCATCTTGGTAGACCATTATACTCACTAGAGTTACCCAGGTATTCTGGGAAGACTAGGCTCCTAACTGACAGAGGATATTTGTAGACACTGAGAAAGATATCCATCCTAAGATAAGATTCTAAAGACCCAAGAGGCAGAACATGAATTTGGTCAGTCTTGGGGCCCAGCCATGTAGAAGGAGAAATAATGATAAGGGAAAATCACAAAAGGAAAACAACATTTTGAACAGGGTCTTCCTGTCTCCCTGGAAACCTCTCCCTGCTAAAGATCCTGGAGAACAAGGCCTAGAGGCAACCGTGTGAGGCTTATTGTCTTCTGAAACTCTCCTCTCCAGTGCCCAGTGTTCTGGGAAAGACTAGGACAGTGGTATAAAATGAGCACCGTATCACTCAGTCTCCAAAAGCAGAGGAGATTTACTGCTTGCTGGCACAAGGGAGGAGCACCAAAGGCCAACAGTTCAGAGAAAGGCTGCAGTGGGACCAGCTATAGCCACTTGTTAGGAGTGAGCCAAGAGAGAGGGGCCATGGCAGCAGCAGCCGTTAGAACAGAGGGCCACAAAACCACTAACAGCAACCCTGATTGTTTGTGGGCAATCACATGTCTCCCCATGCCCAGAGATTCCTGGTAAGACATTAAGAAGAGAGATTCTGGAAAAGACAAGACATTCTATTTGTCCAGAGAGTGAGGTCCCAGACTGCTATAGTTTTTATACAATTATACTTGCTGGCACGTGAGACAAAGGGACATATGGCTTACACTGGTAAATACACAATAGCAATAAAGTATAAGTGCTAATACTTGATAAAGTATAAGCACATAATACTTGATGAATTCTTATGACATGAGAGACATTTTGTAAGCTTGGTACATTAATTATTTCATTTAATACTTTAAACATGTGAAATAGGTACTGTTATGTCTAATTTACAGATGAGGAAGTTGAGACTCAGGGATGTTAAATAACATGGCTGGGTTACACAGGTGGGTTGTGGCAGAATGAGGATAGGATCCTGAATGGTCTGATCACAGAGTGTATGCTTAAGTCTCTCTTACACATTCACCACTTCTTCGACTATAGTGTCTGTAAAGCCTTGTCTCTGGATTAGATATAAGCGGGGGCCTAAGTGCCTTGTGCTCATTTTATACCAACCCCAAAGGCACTGGGCATGGGGTTTCCCTCTGGGCAAGACTTTCAGTAGGACACTTGTACTGTGGAACCCTAATATGAAACCTGTTATGCTCTCTCTTCAACCTCTAGATACTCTTGATTCATGCACATTAGTCATCTGGTAATTACACTGCCTAGCACTTCTTCTAACTACTTGTCTTTATTAATTATCTACCCAACTTGATTCCAATTGTTTCATATTTTAATGTGTTCCTTCTTTCCTTCAAAAAAGGTTCTATTTCTTTACTACAACAGATGTGGATCAAGTGAATGGAGGAAAGTTATTCAATTAAGATAAGTCAATATTGTAAAGTAATTAATCTCCAATTAAAATAAATAAATTTATTGAAAAAAAAGATAAGTCAAGTAGTCCTGAAATCATTCAACAATCATTTATTAAAAGTTTGTTTCAAGCACTGTCATGGATAATAGATAAGGCACAGTTTCTACCTTAATAACTTCATAAACTAGTCTAAGAGATGCAGCATTTGTAGAGAGAACTGTAAGACTAGGCAGAATGTATTAAGTATCCAATTTGAGGTATGGCAGCAGAATTCAGAAAATGGAGAGAGTCTGTTTCGACTTGGAATACCAAGGCTTCATGACAGTAACATTTGATATGGTCCTTGAAAAGTTGAAGTAGAAAGTGTTTATGTCTTTTCTTGGGGGTAGAAACATACCAATAGGGGGTTCTTTTACTCTTCCCAGGATTGCTTTAATTTTTTTAAATGAATGCCTTTTAAATTAAATGGCTCTCTAATGGATGAAACTGCTGCCAGTAAGAAAAGGCAATAAAATTTATGTATGTGCTATTATCTGTATTTATTGATAAAGATATTAAAGCTCATAAGTTAAATAGCTCACCCAGTGTTCCAAGATAATAGATGGGTAAGCTGAGAGGCAGATTCAGACCTGCTGGGTGTAGAACTGGACTTTGCTCTACCTAACTATTTTGAAGTGTAAGCTATGAAGCATTACTTAAAAACAAAGAGAAAGAAGAAAACTATTGGAGAGGAAGAGTTCTACACTCAAATGAAACTGGAAAACAATACTAAAGTTAAGCAGACACCAATACTACATGTGTTTTCAGAGTCTTACTGTTAATAAACATTAAGAATCTCCAAAAAGAGGGTATAGACTGCATTATTTCTCCAACTGGACNAGAGTTCTACACTCAAATGAAACTGGAAAACAATACTAAAGTTAAGCAGACACCAATACTACATGTGTTTTCAGAGTCTTACTGTTAATAAACATTAAGAATCTCCAAAAAGAGGGTATAGACTGCATTATTTCTCCAACTGGACAGCAAAACTAGATATTTATGAAGGATATCTGGAATGAGTGTTCATCAAATATATCCTGGATAGCACTGCATTGTAGCCCAGAAGACTGAGCAGAATTTTAGGTGATATGGAGGAAGAGAGAAATGGGTAGGTGGCTATTTAGGATCCAGTAACCTTCCTTGTTCTACTTGAAACAAGCATGTAGGCAGTCCCTTTCTCCAGTTTCAAGTCAGGTCAACCTTGGCTGAGCACATGTTAGACGCTCAATCGATATTTACAGAATT
>SJYW01009040.1:0-10418 GCA_006410735.1 Raphicerus campestris
TACACCTGTGGCTGATTCATGCCAATGTATGGCAAAACCAATACAGTATTGTAACATAGAATAAAGTATTAAAAAAAAATAGAATGAAGGTGTACTCATTAGAAAATGTTCTTTTATAACGTAGAATCCCCAAGAGGAAAAAGAAAGTGAAAACGGAGAAAGCAAAGCTTTTGTTGCAAGAAAGATTCTTATTTTAGTTTAAAGGCTTTCTGAAAGAGTGGAATATGAACATGACAGAACTGAAAGTGATTCAGATCATTCTGCATATGAATCTCTATCTATACATGATAAAACTCAAGAACATGGAGTCAAATCAGAAGGGAAAAACAAAACAGCCTCCTTTGAAACAAAACTAGCAGCAAGCTCTTAATAATAAGATTACAGTATTTACCAAAAAAAAAAAAGTTGTTTAAAAACATTTTCTTCATTATTACATAAGAAATCTGGTTACATGAAAATGAAAATATTTGGAGTTAGCTGTTCAATGTAACTTTCTCCTCACCATTGCCCAGTCTAAGAGAATATTACAAAGGGCTTTCTGAAGAGCCAGAAAATTATTTTTCACAGAAATCTACTTGGAACTAACCTAATGATGGCAGTACTTTAATACATATCATTATTGAAATTCAAATATAAAAAATGATTAAATAATATTTGCAATAGTTTGGTATTACCCTTAACTCTTGAACAGTGACTCAATTCATCCACTAATAACTTACTCTCCATATCCATAATCTCTCCTTATCCATAAATTCAACCAACCACTTACTGTGTAGTACTATATTCAGAAAACTAAGATCATGGCTTCTGGTCCCATCACTTCATGGGAAATAGATGGGGAAACAGTGGAAACAGTGGCTGAATTTATTTTTGGGGACTCCAAAATCACTGAAGATGGTGACTGCAGCCATGAAATTAAAAGATGCTTACTCCTTGGAGGGAAAGTTATGACCAATCTAAATAGCATATTCAAAAGCTGAGATATTACTTTGCCAACAAAGGTCCGTCTAGCCAAGGCTATGGTTTTTCCAGTGGTCATGTATGGATGAGAGTTGGACTGTGAAGAAGGCTGAGCGCCAAACAATTGATGCTTTTGACCTGTGGTATTGGAGAAGACTCTTGAGAGTCCCTTGGACTGCAAGGAGATCCAACTAGTCCGTTCTAAAGGAGATCAGTCCTGGGTGGTTTTGGAAGGACTGATGTTAAAGCTGAAACTCCAATAATTTGGCCACCTCATGCAAAAAGCCGACTCATTGGAAAAGACTCTGACGCTGGGAGGGACTGAGGGCAGGAGGGGAAGGGGATGACAGAGGATGAGATGGCTGGATGGCATCACGACTCAATGGACATGAGTTTGAGTGAATTCTGAGAGTTGGTGATGGACAGGGAGGCCTGGCGTGCTGCAATTCATGGGGTTACAAAGAGTCGGACATGACTGAGTGACTGAACTGAACTGAACTGATAGTCCTAAATATTCATATATGAGTGGACTCTTACAGTCCAAACCTGTACTGTTCAAGGGTTAACCATACCTGTAATTAATACTGCAGTATCAGTATTTGTGTGTTTTTTTTTCCCCTAGAACATAATTTCTGGACATAGTAACCCATTTGCCTGCCTGGCCATACCTCTCTACAGCAATTCCTGACAAGTCACATGACTGGGCCATGTGCTATTCCCTCTATCTCAGTTGACTGGGTTAGAAAAATGTAGCACATCTAAGATAACTAGAGAACCACCACACTTTTTAGATAACTAGAGAACCACCAGAAAAGGGGCCAAAAAATATATATCATTTTCTTCTTTGAACTTCTTTAGCAGTTTATTTATAAACAAGTATAGGTATACCTGGGAGATACTGTGGGTTCAGTTCCAGACTACCTCAATAAGGTGAATATGGCAGTAAAGTGAGTGACACAAATTGCTTAGCTTCTTAGTGCATACCAAAGTTAATTTACAGTATATTATAGGCTATACTAATAGCAATATTTCTAAATACAATGTATATATCCTAATTTAAAAAAAATACTGTATTGCTAAAATATGTTTACCACCATCTGAACCTTCAGCAAGTTGTAGTAGTAACATCAAAGCAAATCAAATCCACAGTGAGATATCACCAAATACCTGTCAAAATGGCTATCATCAAAAAGTCTAAAAATAACTAATGGTGGTGAAGATATGAAGAAAAGAGAACCCCAATACACTGCGGGTTGGAAAGCAGTATGGAGGTTCCTCAGAAAATTAAAAGTAGAACTACCTTACAATCCAGCATATATCCTGGGAATATATCTAAAGAAAATGAAAACACTAATTTGAAACGATATATGCACCGTGATGTTCACAGCAGCATTATTTATAATACCCAAGGTATGGAAACAACCTCAGTGTACATCAACAGATGAATGGATAAAGAAGATGTGATATAAAAAATATATATGTAGTTATAAACACATACAGGCACAATGGAATATTACTCAAAGTAATGAAATTCTGCCACTAGCAACAATGTGGATGGACCCAGAAGGGATTATACCTAATAAAACGCCAGAAAAAGAAAGACAAATATGCTACATTATCACTTATGTATGCAATTGAAAAAATGAGTCAACAAATGAATATAAAAGCACAGAAACAGACGCACAAATTAGTGATTACCAGTGGGGAAAGGGAGGGGTAGGAGCAAAATAAGGGTGGCAGATAAAAAACTACTATGTAAAAAATAAATAAGCTCTATGGACATTGTACAGCACAGGGAAATATAGCCATTATTTCATAAGAACTTTTAAAGGAATAGAATATGTAAAAATCTTGAATCACTATGTTGTACACCTGAAACTAACATTGCAAATCAACTATAGCTCAATTTAAAAAAAAAGGGGGCACTGGTCAGAGATTACCATAACAAATATAATAACAATGAAAACGTTTGAAATATTCTAATATTTACCAAAATGGGACAGATACAGGAAATGAGCAAATGCTCTTGGAAAAACAGTGTTCATAGACTTGCTCAGTGCAAGGTTGCCACAAATCTTCATTTTGTAAAAAGCATAATATCTGTGAAGCACAATAAAATAAGGTATGCCTGCGACATATATTTACTGAGGTAACCCTATGTGTAAAGCAGATGTTTTTCATTCTATGTTTATTTTTAAGCAAAAATTAAACATTAAATAACCACTGATTTTACAAATAGCATAGATATATCCACATAGATTATCAATAACCACATCTTATTTTTCTCATCTGTCTCCTTTTAGTTATATTATAAATAGATTTTAAAAAAAAACATAAAGCTATTAAACCATCAATCAATACCAGGCCTTTCTTACTGAAGAGTTTTATGATGTTTTAAAGTGATTGAAACCACATTTTTTCATTAAACTTGCCAGTCAATGAATGATCTCTAAATTGATTTCCTCAGGCCCCAGTTTCTTCATTTATTTGAAGTTTAATATTCCCAACTGACTTTAATCTTACTCTGTCAAATCAGTCCTACTCCTTCTTGGACTTTTCCTAAGTTTGTGGTATGGCTTTTTTGTGTCTTTCTACTCTTCTAAGTTTGTCTGGCTGATGCAGCTCGTAAATTCTACCAAGAATGCAATTTGTTAATCCAGTTTCCTATATATTCACATGACATTCTCTGCTTATCTCTATCACTGTAGTGAGTGAATGTACTAGGAAAGACAATAGTGAGTGAATGTACTAGGAAAGACAAACTGGTCTGCTTACTTGTCTGGACTCCTCTGGGTTTTGAGACCCTGATGGCAAGAAGTCTTTGTCACCTAGGAATATCTACCACTTAACAATACTTGGCATATAGTAGACACATATAAATGTCTGAAGCATGAAAGAATGCAATAAATTGTGTTAGAACACATTTTAGAATGTGTTATGAATATATTAAATATATAGTTTAAATTGATATATATCTCAAATTCACTAACATTCTAAACAGAACTTGCAATATATCAATCTGCTTTCTCTACCTCTTTCTATCACACTGTTTCTCTCTCTGTGTCTCCTCTGTCCCTCTCTTGCTCACTTGCCTCACCTTTACTTTTGTGTGAAATAAATCTGAGCACAGGTTTGTAAGAAAAACATATTAATTTTTATCTAATGCTTTCACACACATACATAGAAACCATATAATAAATGTTAACTGAATAACATCATATTGGCTTATCCTAGAAATGGGAATCTAAGCAACCATCAAATCTCTTCACACATGAAAGCAAAGTAAGATGTTTTAGCACCAACATTCAAAAGACATCACCAAGAATTACAAACAAACAAACAATATTAAGTCTTAGTGAGACTGACTACAGAAACAGCTTAATTGCTATATAATTAACCATATAACTGTGGTTGTTCAGCTGCTAAGTCATGTCTGACTCTTTGCGACCCCATGGACTGCAGCACACCAAGCTCCATTATCTTCCACTATCTCCTAGAGTTTGCTCAAATTCATATCTATTGAGTCTGTGATGCAATCTAACCATCTCATCCTCTGTCTCTCCATGTCCTCCTGCCCTCAATCATTCCCAGTATCAGAATCTTTTCCAAAGAACTGATCCTTTGCATCAAGTAGCCAAAGTACTGGAGCTTCAGCTTCAGCATCAGTCCTTCCAATGAATATACAGAGTTGATTTCCTTTAGGATTGACTGATTTGATCTCCCTGAAGTCCAAGGGACTCTCAAGAGTCTTCTCCAGCAGCAGAGTTTGAAAGCATCAATTCTTCGGCACTCAGACTTCTTTAAGGTCCAGCTTTCACATCCGTACATGACTACTGGAAAAACCATGACTAGATGGCAAAGTGATGTCTCTGCTTTTTAATGCGCTGCCTAGATTTGTCACAGTTTTCCTTTCAAGGAGCAAGCATCTTTTAATTTCATAGCTACAGTCACTATCTGCAGTGATTCTGGAGCCCAGGAAAATAAAATCTGTCACTGCTTCCACTTTTCCCCTTCTATTTGTCATGAAGTGATGGGACTGGATGCCATGATCTTAGTTTTTTTAATGTTGAGTTTCAAGACAGCTTTTTCACTCTTTTATTTCATCCTCATCAAGACGCTCTTTAGTTCCTCTTTACTTTCTGCCATCAGAGTGGTATTATCTGTATATCTGAGATTGTTAATATTTCTCCCAGCAATCCTTATTCCAGATTGTGATTCACCTAGCCCAGCATTTTGCATGATGCACTCTATGTGTTCAATAAGCACAGTGACAATATATAGCCTTCTGTACTCCTTTCCCAATTTTGAACCAATAAGTTGTTCTATGTCCGGTTCTAACTGTTGCTTCTTGACCCACATACAAGTTTCCTATGAGATAAGTAAGGTGACCTCATACTCCCATCTCCTTAAGGATTTCTTAATTTGTTGTGATCCACACAGCCAAATGTTTTAGCATAGTCAGTGAAGTAAAAGTTTTCCTTTAAATCCTTTGCTTTCTCTATGATCCACTGAATGTTGGCAATTTGATCTCTGGTTCCTTTGCCTTTTCTAAATCTAGCTTGTACATCTGGAAGCTCTCAGTTCATGTACTGCTGAAATCTAGCTTGTATGTGAAAAGCAAGTGTCCTTTGGGATTGTAATGAAAACTGACCGTTTCCAGTCCTGTGAACCACACAATACCACCTAGGAAATATCATTTCATTTTTAACAAAGAATTACTAATTTTAATGATATTTTTAGAGGAAGTGAATTAAATATTTTATGATGCTTTTATATTAACCTGTATACCATCAGATGAGAGCCTAAAGAGGCACTTCTGGATGAAACTGGAATATCAGCATTAATAGAATAGCTAGAAATAATAAAAATAGTAATAGTAAATCTAATTTAGAGTTAAATTAAATCTAAATAAACATTAACTATGAGCTATGTACCTGATAATATGCTAAGTCTTGTGTACGTATTAAATCATTTTCACCCTGAAAACAATCTTCTGAGGCGGGCACTACTCCATTCCACTACTGAGCAAACAAAGGCACAGGGTTATGATGCCCCTTACTCAGCTCACACAGCTAAGCCTGGGTCCCCATCCAGATCATTTTCTTAATCACAGTGCTCTACCTTTTCCCAGAATCATATTTATTAACCTCATTTTGGTAGCTAACCTATATATTGATCTAATACTAATTTTGTTTCTAATTTTCTCAAATAGGAAATAGAAGAAGACAATCATCTCCTCTCTTTTCTAGTTGCACAATGTTAGGTGAGTTGCTTTTCCTGTCTGAGTTGTAGCATTAGTAAAATGGGGCTTGGGATATGTACCTAGATATCTGAGTACTCCCTTAATTTTAACCTCAGGTTTCTTTGCAACTAAGACTGTATTTAAAAAAAAAGGAAAACTTTTATGAAGATCAATTTAGATGATGCATAGAAAATGTCTTAGACAATATAGGATGCTGTGTCTATATAAATTTACTTTTACTAATATTTATAATGACAATTCTTAGGATGCAAAAACATGCAAATAATTCAGCTATTTTCGGTCCCCATTTTATACCTGATTCTTTCATATGATGATATGCTGGAATAACAGAAAATATAAACCTATCTATTCATAATTAAAATAACCTAGTAGCCAAAAAGTATTCCCTTGCTTTAATCCCTTGCTTTAATCAGAGCGGATTTCTTTCTTTCCTTCTTCTTCTATTTTTTTTTTTAGGAAACAGAAGGAAATGACAGAGGACAAAACAGATGGATGGTATCATTGACTCAATGGACATGAGTTTAAGTAAGCTCTGGAGATGGTGAAGGACAGGGAAGCCTGGTGTGCTACAGGCCACAGGGTCACAAAGAGCTGGACATGACTGAGTGACTCAACAATACAACTTTACATTTATTGTGTTTTAGGGAGAGAGAAAGAATAAATGTCCTGCTTTTAAAAATCTTCAATTAATTTTTATTGGAATGTATTTGATTTACAGCAGTGTGTTAGTTTCAGCTGATACAGCAAAGTGAAACAGTTATACATATATTCACTCTTTTTTAGGTTCTTTATCCATATAGGCCATTCTAGAATATTAAGTAGACTTCCCTGTGCTATATAGTAGATTCTTATCAGTTTTGAGTTTTATATATAGTAGCATGTATATGTCAACATAAATCTCCCGATTTAGTCCCCATTCTTAGTTTGTATTTTCCATATATGACTCTATTCTTTGTGAGTCAGTTCATTTGTACTGGTTTTTTAGAATCCACAAATAAGAGATACATGATATTTGTGTTTCTCCATATTGACTTCCTTCCCTCAGTATGGTAATCCCTAGGTCCACCTATGTTGCTTCAAATGCCATTATCAGAGTGAAAGAATTTTTTGAAACACAAAATTAGGAGTATATAAGATAAAAACAAACCAAATAAAGTAAATCCACCAAACTAGTATCATTGTGAAAAGTTTATATTGATCTTAATGATTTTTGATAAGCAGAACACATACCTAAATGCCCGACAAATTTAGGTAAACATATTTAAATGAAAAAAATACAAAAATGTGTTGTTGCTTTCTTTTTTTAATCCATTCTCTCTCTACTAGAGGGAAATAAAAATAAAATTCTAGAAAACTAACAAGTTTGAGAATGCCTAAAACATGAGTAAACAACCAGATTGCTGCTCCTTGGTCTTAAATTNAAAAATACAAAAATGTGTTGTTGCTTTCTTTTTTTAATCCATTCTCTCTCTACTAGAGGGAAATAAAAATAAAATTCTAGAAAACTAACAAGTTTGAGAATGCCTAAAACATGAGTAAACAACCAGATTGCTGCTCCTTGGTCTTAAATTTCTTTAACTGATCATTTAAAAAATTTATTTCTTCCATGCCACTTGAAAAAAATAACTTTGCTTAAAACTACAAGTGGTGATTGCAACTAATGAACCACTGCTAAAAATATTACAAGGTAATTATATATACATATATATAAATATACAAAATATCTTTTTTCAGAAAAACATGAAAGCCTTGTGATGTACTAGATCCTGTGCTAATTGCTACTAGTCTTAAGTGAATAAGACCTAATTTTCTGTTTTAAATTTACCAAGGCAGTCACATATTTAATAATGTTTTAAATATAATTTTTTTATGTGCCACAAAAGGTAAGTAATAGGGTAATATAAAAATGTATAATAGGTAAAACTAGTGAAGTCTGAGGCTTTAGAAAAAGGCTTTCCTAAGGAAACAAGATTTGCAGATGAAAGATTTTGTCAGGTATAGCAGGAGGTGTTTGAGTAGGATGAGTCCAAGAGAGAACAGCAAAATATACAGAGCTCAGAGTGGAAGGAGGTTGGTGCATTTAGTGAACTGAAAGAAAGTCTACTTGGCTGGAACAGGGGCACCAGCGGGCAGACCCAGGGGAGACCATTCATGCGAGGCCTACAGGCCAGCTGGAGGACACTGCAGGCATTAAAGCCATGAGGCAGGAGAGTGCCACGATCAGAAAGCGGAGAAAACAATACTTACAGTCATGAGAGCTCACGGGAAAATACTAAATTTCATAAGCCATCAATAAGCAGAAATCATAAGGATATTAGAGATTACTGATTTCAAAGTTAGTAGAGAAATGCTAGATTTAGGTAAGATATCGAGCCAGAAGGAATTTTTAAAAAGTGTTATGTTGGAGTTAAACATTATAAGCCATTTGAAGGACAAATGTAGGAAGAAAACGTCAATATATCTTTGAGTCCTATATAAAAAATAATCTCAAAATTATATTTGATACCTCAAATATGGTCAATTTACAGACTTTATAAGAGAGACTGCTGCTAAGTTGCTTAAGTCGTGTCTGACTCTGTGCGGTCCCATAGACAGCAGCCCACCAGGCTCCCCCATCCCCGGGATTCTCCAGGCAAGAACACTGGAGTGGGTTGCCATTTCTTTCTCCAATGCATGAAAGTGAAAAGTGAAAGTGAAGTCACTCAGTCGTATCCGACTCCTAGTGACCTCATGGACTGCAGCCCACCAGGCTCCTCCGTCCATGGGATTTGCCAGGCAAGAGTACGGGAGTGGGGTGCCATTGCCTTCTCCATATAAGAGACACACTAAGAGATAATTATGTTTATTTAGTTGNCTAGCGACCTCATGGACTGCAGCCCACCAGGTTCCTCCATCCATGGGATTTTCCAGGCAAGAGTACGGGAGTGGGGTGCCATTGCCTTCTCCATATAAGAGACACACTAAGAGATAATTATGTTTATTTAGTTGGGTTACTAGTGAAAGTTCTATGAGAAGAGTTTCCAAAACAGAAAAGCAGTTCAGTCAGCCCTCGGTTAAATATATACAGTTAAAATGATATTAATATAAACATTTCAAAGAATTTATGAAATTACTGAAGATTTGTTAAGATCTTAGCTGTGCACAATCCATTTTTACCTTCAGGGAAAATATTAATACCAAGACTCAAGAAATAGTTCTCATTATGAACTTTTTTCAGACATTTTTTATCTGAAAGTTATCAATATTCAATTAACTAGGGATATTAAGTCTCTGTTATCTGCAGATAGTTTTGTTTTACTCAGATGCTATGTTACATGCTATGGGCTAGAATTGTCTTCAATGAAGGACCGTCTCAGGAAAAAAAAACTCTATTAGGTACTACAAACTAGTGACACTGTCTTCAGCACAGACTTCTGAGCTGACAATGCTTACACAACTTCCAGAATAAAGCAGTACACTAAGTCTGGATTAATAGAATTCTCGGATGCAGTGGGCTTCAAGAATTAATGACAGGACAAACAGCATGAACTCAGAGATCATTACTGATTTTGTTTCTCTACTACGAAAGGCTGTACTTGTGAATGATGTTCACTGTGTCTGGGAGGACAAGCCACCTTTAAGGAACTGAGGCTGATTTTATTTATGAATACAATGCCTGCAAAGTCCATCTAGAAAGCCCAGATTGGTGCCTGGAAGACAAAGTGCCATCTCAAGGTCACGAGGGTCACTTCCTGACAGGTTGAGAGGAGAGGGATGCACTGAAAGGTACAGGTTGTACAGGGAAAATCTGGTACGTGCTTTATTGGATTTAGCTTCTTAGTCTCAAGCAATAATAGCAAATGATAGAGACTTTTATAAGTCCAATCAGAGATTTTTTAAATAAAAACTTCCAGGTAGAAATGAATTAATCCANTACAGGGAAAATCTGGTATGTGCTCTATTGGATTTAGCTTCCTAGTCTCAAGCAACGATAGCAAATGATAGAGACTTTTATAAGTCCAATCAGAGATTTTTTAAATAAAAACTTCCAGGTAGAAATGAATTAATCCGAAGTGATTCCTGGGTTGGGAAGATCCCCTTGAGAAGGGAATGGCTACCCACTCTAATATTCTGGCCTGGAGAATTCCATGGACTGTATAGTCCATGGTGTCACAAAGAGTCAGACACAACTGACTGACTTTCACTTTTCACTTTC
>SJYW01009041.1:0-58354 GCA_006410735.1 Raphicerus campestris
GGATGCTTGGGGCTGGTGCACTGGGATGACCCAGAGAGATGGTATGGGGAGGGAGGAGGGAGGGGAGTTCAGGATTGGGAACACGTGTACACCTGTGGCGGATTCAAGCTGATGTATGGCAAAACCAATACAGTATTGTAAATAAAATAAAACATAAATAAATAAAGAAGTAAAGATTCATCTAATTAAAGTTACCTGTAAAAGCTAATTTTGAGAGAATCAGCAAAGTAAAAGAGAAAAAAACAACAAAAAGACAACAGAGAGAAGCAGCAGCCATTCATATTATACTATGATTCATATTATCTATGAAAAATTTTAACATAATTTTTTCATCCAGGTCAGTTCATTTCAGTCGCTCAGTCATATCCGACTCTTTGCGACCCCGTGAACTACAGCACGCCAGGCCTCCCTGTCCATCACCAACTCCCGGAGTTCTCCCAAACCCATGTCCCTTGAGATAGTGACACAGTGACACCATCCAACCATCTNCATATCCGACTCTTTGCGACCCCGTGAACTACAGCACGCCAGGCCTCCCTGTCCATCACCAACTCCCGGAGTTCTCCCAAACCCATGTCCCTTGAGATAGTGACACAGTGACACCATCCAACCATCTTATCCTCTGTCATCTCCTTCTCCTCCTGCCTTCAATGTTTCCCAACATCAGGTTCTTTTCAAATGAGTCAGTTCTCCGCATCAGGTGGCCAAAATATTGGAGTTTCAGCTTCAACATCAGTCCTTCCAATGAAAACCCAGGAATGATCTTTTTTAGAATGGACTGATTGGATCTCCTTGCAGTCTAAGGGACTCTCAACAGTCTTCTCCAACACCACAGTTCAAAAGCATCAATTCTTCAGTGCTCANCATCATCTGTCATTTCCTTCTCCTCCTGCCTTCAATGTTTCCCAACATCAGGTTCTTTTCAAATGAGTCAGTTCTCCACATCAGGTGGCCAAAATATTGGAGTTTCAGCTTCAACATCAGTCCTTCCGATGAAAACTCAGGACTGATCTTTTTTAGAATGGACTGGTTGGATCTCCTTGCAGTCTAAGGGACTCTCAACAGTCTTCTCCAACACCACAGTTCAAAAGCATCAATTCTTCAGTGCTCAGCTTCCTTTATATTACAACTCTCATATCTGTAAATGACCACTGGAAAAACCATAGCCTTGACTAGACGGACCTTTGTTGACAAACTAATGTCTCTGTTTTTTAATAAGCTGTCTAGGTTGGTCATAACTTTCTTTCCAAGGAGTAAGTGTCTTNCCTTTATAGTACAACTCTCATATCTGTAAATGACCACTGGAAAAACCATAGCCTTGACTAGACGGACCTTTGTTGACAAACTAATGTCTCTGTTTTTTAATAAGCTGTCTAGGTTGGTCATAACTTTCTTTCCAAGGAGTAAGTGTCTTAATTTGATGGCTGCATTCACCATCTGCAGTGATTTTGAAACCCAGAAAAATAAAGTCAGCCATTGTTTCCGCTGTTTCCCCATCTATTTGCCATGAAGTGATGGGACTGGATGCCATGATCTTAGTTTTCTGAATGTTGAGCTTTAAGCCAACTTTTTCAGTCTCCTCTTTCACTTTCACTTTTCTCATTAACATGGACATATTTTCTTAACCTTTTTATATGTTATTTTTATTATATATTTTCTCCACAGACAAAACAAAACTAACATTTTTTTCTGAATGTATTTCATATTACAGAAATATAATTCATGTCTTGCAAACAGAAAAGGATCTACACTCCTCAATTTTTTTAACCATATTTTTAATAAGACAGAACATCATAATCTCTAGCTGTGAAAGGACAAACCACATTAAACTCTTGAATTGGGTTTCTTTGTGAGCGTAAGGAACAAACAGAAGAACTCTCATATTCTCAGTCTTCAAGACCACCCAGAGAGACAATTTCCTCACAATTCCCATTTGAAATGTCAGGAGGTCTACAGAAGCTAGAAACTCCAAGAGATAAACAGAAGGTGATTATGTGAGTAGATTATCTTTCATATATTAATACCTACTACACCTGATTTGTATGTTTCTATGACTCCCTGTAGTATTCTTATAGCCAGTAGTAGAGTATGCAAATATCACAATATTCCATAAGAAGCTATCATTCTGAGATTATGTCACACTACCCTGCCCCTGTCTCACCTCTTAGGCACACTGATCAACTTACTACTCTTACAGCTCCCTTTTATTCTTCCTGCTCCACATTTCATATACAATTCTAAAAGCTAGGAAATACTACTTCTAAATGCTTTATTAACACTTGAATTATAATTCAAACTCATTCACTCAAATATAGTTTTCTAAGCTTAAATTTTTTCATCTCCTTAAAGAATCAGACTTTTGTATTTTGTACACACACACAACAAATATATATGCATATACATATTTTTAACTATATTTACTAGCCAAACTCTCCAACTGTGCTTGGAGTTTCCGGAGAGCAAGGATATTTGATCCATTCCTGTATTTTCACAGGACGTACCAAGCACAGCACTTTCCCCACAGTACATGCTCAACACATGTCTGATCAACCAAACTGCAAAAGTTCCATGTGTATAAATCTTTCCATGTACTTCCAAAGTGCCTTCCTCCCATCCAGCCAATTTCAAGTTTCCACACTTAACAATGATCCTTTTAAAAGGAAAGAAAAAAGGAACGTGAAGTTGCTCAGTTTTGTCCAACTCTTTGTTACCCCATGGACTGTAGCCCCACCACACTACTCTGTCCATGGGATTTTTCAGGCAAGAATACTGGAGTGGGTTGCCATTTCCTTCTCCAGATTGTCCCAACCCAGGGATTGAACCCGGGTCTCCTGCATGGTAGGGAGACGCTTTACCGTCTGAGCCACAGGGAAGTGGCTTTTGAAAAATTTACTCTTAACTTTTGAATCGTTTCAAAGGAGTAAAAATTTCCTAAAGCAATTTTTTTGCTTTAGGAAAAAAATTTCCTAAAGCACTTACTTTTGAATACTTTCAAAGGGGTAAACATTTCCTAAAGCACTATTATAAAATGTTAAATGGTCAGTATTAAAGGATTTTTAATTTTTATCTTAATTGGAGGAAAATTGAAATATTGTGATGGTTTCCGCTAAATGTCAGTGTGATTCAGCCGTAAGCATACATCTGTCCCCACCCTCTCAAACCTTCCTCCTGCCTTCTTCCCCATGCCACCCCTCTAGGCTGTCACAGAGCACTGGCTTTGAGTTCCCTGTGTCAAACAGCAAATTCCCACTGGCTATCTACTTGATATATGTTAATGTATATCTTTCAATTCTACTCTCTCCAATCATCCCACTTCTCTCTCCACCATTCTGTTCTCTATGCCTACATCTCCACTGTCGCCCTGTAGATAGGTTCATCAGTTCCATCTTTCTAGATTTCATAATGTGTGTTAATATATAATATTTGCCTTTCTCTTTCTCAATCACTTCACTTTGTACAATAGGCTATAGTTTCATCCATCTCATTAGAACTGACTGAAATATATTCCTTTTTATTGGTAAGTAATAATCCATTGTGTATAAGTACTACAATTTATTTATCATATCAATGGACATTTAGGTTTCTTCCATGTCCTAGCTACTGTAAATATTTTGCTGAATCCTGTAATCATGATGGAAAGCAGAAAAAAAATAAATTCAAATTGCAAAAGAAAAATTACAAAGTAAATCTTTATTTTTCTTTGTTTTAGGGACTGAAAGATCTCCTTCCAGACAACCTAACTTAGGTTTCTTGGCTTAAATTCTATTGTAGATACTTGTATTTGTAATACTACTTATTTGCTTGTGCAAGCGTAAGTGATGTTTTCTAATTATTTTGGTATGGCCACCTCTAATTCACAGAGTATGTTTTCTGCTTTTAGACATTATTTGTGTATGAAGTATTATTTTCAAATATCTGAGTTTTTTTTAAAATCTAGCTATAAACTAATCTCTGCCAAGAGACAATTTATCATATAGACCCCTTAATGTTGCGAGATTACAATCTACACAAACAGGCTCATTTTGCTCATGTATAGCAGCCTTGTTGACCTGAATTGTTTCAATTTGCAAACTAGGGAGCTGATGATTCTACAGCCTCTAGGTTATTTGAAAATTCCAGCNCATATAGACCCCTTAATGTTGCAAGATTACAATCTACACAAACAGGCTCATTTTGCTCATGTATAGCAGCCTTGTTGACCTGAATTGTTTCAATTTGCAAACTAGGGAGCTGATGATTCTACAGCCTCTAGGTTATTTGAAAATTCCAGCTGTGCTAGCTGTACAGCTTGCCAATAAATCCTTCTGTCACCTAGGGCTTTTCTGGAAATCTGGGCTGCCATGGATTTTGAGGTGCACTCATAAGTGGTAAGTATACTTAATAAAAATAACATCAGGTGGTTTATTCTTAATTTTCCTTCATTACTCTTACAAGTTCAGTAGCAGAGACAATAACCTGTATTCTCAGAATGGATATGATTTTACCTTTAGAAAGCTCCATATCTGCTTTATTATAGACTATTATATAACATTTTTTGTGTTCCTAATAATGTATTAGTAGTAAATATAAAACTGTAAAATCTCTCCTGCTAAAGAAGTAGATGGAAGTCTTTTGTGATGAGGAGACAGCCCATAACTCACTGCAACATGAACTAGGCAGTGATGACATATGCAGAGACTTTAAAGGGATGGTCTTAGAAGACACCATCATGTCTGACTGATCTATGAAAACAGATATGACTTCCTCAGTTCAAGGCAACAAAACACTAATGTTTGCATTGCATGTGAATAACAAATTATAACAGTTTGTCAACAAATTGAAGTGTATTCATCTTTATATGCAAAGAAAAGGGCATGAACAAAGAAAGAAAGGAATTTGAAATTTTCTACATGTCTATAAGAACATTTTGGAAGAATGAGCCTTCAATTATGAGGACTTATTCATATGTAAGCTATAATTTACTGATATTCCTATATGCATGTATGTCTTCTTGACTCTATATATAAGAAGCTTACTTTGCTTATTGTATGGGAACAATACACATCATATATAACATGCATAATGATCTGATACAGTGACTGGCACATAATAGGCATTTAATATACATTTGGTGTTGGATTAATGAGGTTTGACATCATAAAGGAACTTTTGTTATTTGGGGAGTAATTTAAAGCAACAGTTCAAGCATACTGGGAATTTTTTTGTAATCTTCTGCCTCTACTTATATAAAAATAAGATTTTGTCAAAATTGCCAATGAATGATTCATTCTGTAAGTATTTAATGGGCACATTCCATGTGTCATGAAATGTGATGAAGGCTAAGAATGTTCTAGTGAATAATTTAAAAAACTCATGGTGCTAACATTCAGATAATTCTTTCAGTCTTAAATATCAAGTATTTTTTGAGTAAACAATTGTGCAAACTACTTTCCTTCTGGAAATTTCATCTAATTTCAGTGTTAGAAATTCTAAAACTTCACTGAGTCTTAGATACCACAATAGGAAGCTCCTAAATGACAACCCCTCTCCTTTGTTAGCATTACTGGCTTGGATACTGACTATTCTAAGTAAAGTGATTCAGACAAATGTGTCTATATTTACACTATATTTACATCTATGCATACATGGGTATATCTGCAGCAAAACATGGAAAATATATTTCACAAAAATGCCTTTGATTTAATATTAAGGCTACATACTCTATTATTAATTTCCACTTATGTAACATGATCAATCTTTCAAAACTGTATATTTCTTAAGTGAAATTCCAATACTCTGCAGATCACAATAGTTTGTCATTTTCTAGACCGTTTTCAGAATCTAAAAGTCAAACTGATACATTTTCTACATTTGATATAGGCAAGATTTTTAGAGATGAGAAATATGGCTTATAGCTTTGAGATACCAGCAGTTGCAGTGTGTCAACATTATGACTTTTTAAAATATAGGTATTTCCTGTTTGTAGTAAAAATCAATGTTATTTCTGAAATAAGTTTAAAATCATGTTGGAGAAATCTGGGAAAGGAGTTTTTTTCTGCCTAATGCCTACTTTGATCTTATTTCAGAGATTGAAAAAAACATAAACCACAGATATTTTTCAAAAATCCTTGAGTTACTTTCCTGGAATTATACAGTTACTGACTTATAAAATATTATTGCCTGTCACCTTTTTCCTATGAAATTTTAAGTATTTCCTTACATTCTAGTTCTCAGAGTCAAAGATCAAATAAATTGATTGATGTTGCCTTTCTTTGAAAATCCAGATTATATGAATATCTAAACACAATCAAGTTTTTTGTCTGTTTTAACATTCATAGGTTATTCTTGGGAGTATATAATGTTTGAGAGTCTTCTTTGTTTCTCACTTTACTGTGCATAGGAGATGTGTCTTATCTGTTATTACTGATTATCCATTCATGTAGTAGCAACTCAATTTTATGGACTTACCTTTTTTTTGTATTAAAAATGAAGCATTTAGGGGCTAAATGAAATTTCTAATAACCATAACATTCATGAATGTCTGTGTCCATTTGCATAAGATTCACCCTTTCTATCATGCACCTGTACATAGGTTTTCTGTTGGTATTCACAAGCTCTATTACAAGAATCAAAAAAGAGAAGTGAACGCAGGGCATTTATGACCAGTTACCCACTGCTACTATATTGCTGGAAAAATGAGTCATTTTCAAAATGCCTTAGAGTTTGTGTTTGTAACTACAAGAGAATATGAATGAAGATAAACAAATGTAGTTTCAAATAGATCACTGATATTAAAAAGTCAAACCTCTTCTAATCAAAATTCTAACTTTAAATACATTGACTTTGAGAGACATGATCAGGAATTAATTACTACTAGCATCACTGCCCTGGAATGGTACTGGATTACCCAAGTCTGTGCAACATTACGAGGGTCTCAAGATTTCAGTAAAATATTTTGGAGCAAATTCCTATTAACAGTTAACATTTAGAGAATGCAGTGCAAAATGTAAAAGTGCACAGTGGTTTGCAAATTTGTCTGGAAGGTAAATAAATTTTATAAAAATTTGTTTTGTCTTAAATAGGTTAATGCTTTCAAAGCATTGGATTTGGTCTCTCAAGCCACTGTTGTTCAGTCTCTCAGTCATGTCTGATTGTTTGCAACCCCATGGACCACAGCTCACCAGGCTTCCCTGTCCTTCACTATCTATCGGAGTTTGCTCAAACTTAGGCCCAGTGAATCAGTGATGCCATCCACCCATCTCATCCTCTGTCATCCCTTTTTCCTCCCACCCTCAATATTTCCCAACATCAGGGTCTTTTCCAGTAAGTCAGCTCTTTGCATCGGGTGGCCAAAGTATTGGAGCTTCAGCTTAAGCATCAGTCCTTCCAATGAATATTCAGAGTTGATTTCCTTTAGGATTGACTGGCTTGATCTCCTTAATATCCGAGAGACTCTTAAGAGTCTTTTCCAGCACCATAGTTTGAAAGCATCAATTTTTTAGTGCTCAGCCTTCTTCAATGTTCAACTCTCCCAAGACATTATCAAAGGACATTCACCCAGCTGTGGGGCATCTTTGTAATGGCTTGTATGTAGACTACCCTGCCCTATACATACAGACCAAAATAATCATTTTCACATTAAAGTGTCAGTATGCTGAACATTAAACCAGTGTTTCTCCCTAGTCCTTCTCAATATTCCTTTTTCTTCCTCTGTCTGTGCCTTGCTGTTTTGTGCTAGGTTGCTTCAGTCATGTCTGATTCTATGAAACTTTATGGACTCTAGCCTGCCAGGCTCTTCTGGACATAGATTTTGTTACCATCCTGTGGATAACAGAAGTTCCCTCTCTTTCATCAAAACCAGAACGTTCTCTTTAGTTTTTTAATTTTAGTTAGTTCCATCAAAAAAGGAACTTTACTTCAATTTTAAAATATAGGAAGGAAAATTCAGTAAAAAATGTAAGTGACTCAATCTTTTCTTAAGATACATGCCTTCTGAGAGTTATTTACATTTTTAATCCAAAAGAACAAGCATTAACTGGATCAGAGTGGAGAGATCAAACTGTATGTATGTATGTTTTTGATTTCTCTGCTTATGGTCAAACTGCTGCAGATTTTGTCATTGTAAAGTTATAACTTTGTTCTATTTCCATTAGGTCTAAATCCCAAAGAAAGGCAGTGCCAAAGAATGCTCAAACTACCAAACAATTGCACTCATTTCACATGTTAGTAAAGTAATGTTCAAAATACTCCAAGCCAGGCTTCAGCAATACATGAAACATGAAATTCCAGACGTTCAAGCTGGTTTTCGAAAAGGCAGGGGAAACAGAGATCAAATTGCCAACATCCACTGGATCATCAAAAAAGAAAGAGAGTTCAAGAAAAACATCTATTTCTGCTTGACTATGCCAAACCCTTTGACTGTGTGGATCAAAATAAACTGAAAAATTCTGAAAGACATGGGAATACAAGACCACCTGACCTGCCTCTTGAGAACCCTGTATGCAAGTCAGGAAGCAACAGTTAGAACTGGACATGAGGAAACCAGAATTGAAAGAGACATGTGTACCCCAATGTTCATTGCAGCATTGTTTATAATAGCCAGGACATGGAAACAACCTAGATGTCCATCAGCAGAAGAATGGATAAGAAAGCTATGGTACATATACACAATGGAGTATTACTCAACCCTTAAAAAGAATAAATTTGAATCAGTTCTAATGAGACTGGATCAAACTGGAGCTGATTATACAGAGTGAAATAAGCCAGAAAGAAAAACACCAATACAGTATACTGACACATATATATGGAATTTAGAAAGACAGTAATGATGACTCTGTATGTGAGACAACAAAAGAGACACAGATGTATAGAATGGACTTTTGGACTCTAAGGGAGAGGNCAAAGAAAGAAAGGAATTTGAAATTTTCTACATGTCTATAAGAACATTTTGGAAGAATGAGCCTTCAATTATGAGGACTTATTCATATGTAAGCTATAATTTACTGATATTCCTATATGCATGTATGTCTTCTTGACTCTATATATAAGAAGCTTACTTTGCTTATTGTATGGGAACAATACACATCATATATAACATGCATAATGATCTGATACAGTGACTGGCACATAATAGGCATTTAATATACATTTGGTGTTGGATTAATGAGGTTTGACATCATAAAGGAACTTTTGTTATTTGGGGAGTAATTTAAAGCAACAGTTCAAGCATACTGGGAATTTTTTTGTAATCTTCTGCCTCTACTTATATAAAAATAAGATTTTGTCAAAATTGCCAATGAATGATTCATTCTGTAAGTATTTAATGGGCACATTCCATGTGTCATGAAATGTGATGAAGGCTAAGAATGTTCTAGTGAATAATTTAAAAAACTCATGGTGCTAACATTCAGATAATTCTTTCAGTCTTAAATATCAAGTATTTTTTGAGTAAACAATTGTGCAAACTACTTTCCTTCTGGAAATTTCATCTAATTTCAGTGTTAGAAATTCTAAAACTTCACTGAGTCTTAGATACCACAATAGGAAGCTCCTAAATGACAACCCCTCTCCTTTGTTAGCATTACTGGCTTGGATACTGACTATTCTAAGTAAAGTGATTCAGACAAATGTGTCTATATTTACACTATATTTACATCTATGCATACATGGGTATATCTGCAGCAAAACATGGAAAATATATTTCACAAAAATGCCTTTGATTTAATATTAAGGCTACATACTCTATTATTAATTTCCACTTATGTAACATGATCAATCTTTCAAAACTGTATATTTCTTAAGTGAAATTCCAATACTCTGCAGATCACAATAGTTTGTCATTTTCTAGATCGTTTTCAGAATCTAAAAGTCAAACTGATACATTTTCTACATTTGATATAGGCAAGATTTTTAGAGATGAGAAATATGGCTTATAGCTTTGAGATACCAGCAGTTGCAGTGTGTCAACATTATGACTTTTTAAAATATAGGTATTTCCTGTTTGTAGTAAAAATCAATGTTATTTCTGAAATAAGTTTAAAATCATGTTGGAGAAATCTGGGAAAGGAGTTTTTTTCTGCCTAATGCCTACTTTGATCTTATTTCAGAGATTGAAAAAAACATAAACCACAGATATTTTTCAAAAATCCTTGAGTTACTTTCCTGGAATTATACAGTTACTGACTTATAAAATATTATTGCCTGTCACCTTTTTCCTATGAAATTTTAAGTATTTCCTTACATTCTAGTTCTCAGAGTCAAAGATCAAATAAATTGATTGATGTTGCCTTTCTTTGAAAATCCAGATTATATGAATATCTAAACACAATCAAGTTTTTTGTCTCTTTTAACATTCATAGGTTATTCTTGGGAGTATATAATGTTTGAGAGTCTTCTTTGTTCCTCATTTTACTGTGCATAGGAGATGTGTCTTATCTGTTATTACTGATTATCCATTCATGTAGTAGCAACTCAATTTTATGGACTTACCTTTTTTTTGTATTAAAAATGAAGCATTTAGGGGCTAAATGAAATTTCTAATAACCATAACATTCATGAATGTCTGTGTCCATTTGCATAAGATTCACCCTTTCTATCATGCACCTGTACATAGGTTTTCTGTTGGTATTCACAAGCTCTATTACAAGAATCAAAAAAGAGAAGTGAACGCAGGGCATTTATGACCAGTTACCCACTGCTACTATATTGCTGGAAAAATGAGTCATTTTCAAAATGCCTTAGAGTTTGTGTTTGTAACTACAAGAGAATATGAATGAAGATAAACAAATGTAGTTTCAAATAGATCACTGATATTAAAAAGTCAAACCTCTTCTAATCAAAATTCTAACTTTAAATACATTGACTTTGAGAGACATGATCAGGAATTAATTACTACTAGCATCACTGCCCTGGAATGGTACTGGATTACCCAAGTCTGTGCAACATTATGAGGGTCTCAAGATTTCAGTAAAATATTTTGGAGCAAATTCCTATTAACAGTTAACATTTAGAGAATGCAGTGCAAAATGTAAAAGTGCACAGTGGTTTGCAAATTTGTCTGGAAGGTAAATAAATTTTATAAAAATTTGTTTTGTCTTAAATAGGTTAATGCTTTCAAAGCATTGGATTTGGTCTCTCAAGCCACTGTTGTTCAGTCTCTCAGTCATGTCTGATTGTTTGCAACCCCATGGACCACAGCTCACCAGGCTTCCCTGTCCTTCACTATCTATCGGAGTTTGCTCAAACTTAGGCCCAGTGAATCAGTGATGCCATCCACCCATCTCATCCTCTGTCATCCCTTTTTCCTCCCACCCTCAATATTTCCCAACATCAGGGTCTTTTCCAGTAAGTCAGCTCTTTGCATCGGGTGGCCAAAGTATTGGAGCTTCAGCTTAAGCATCAGTCCTTCCAATGAATATTCAGAGTTGATTTCCTTTAGGATTGACTGGCTTGATCTCCTTAATATCCGAGAGACTCTTAAGAGTCTTTTCCAGCACCACAGTTTGAAAGCATCAATTTTTTAGTGCTCAGCCTTCTTCAATGTTCAACTCTCCCAAGACATTATCAAAGGACATTCACCCAGCTGTGGGGCATCTTTGTAATGGCTTGTATGTAGACTATCCTGCCCTATACATACAGACCAAAATAATCATTTTCACATTAAAGTGTCAGTATGCTGAACATTAAACCAGTGTTTCTCCCTAGTTCTTCTCAATATTCCTTTTTCTTCCTCTGTCTGTGCCTTGCTGTTTTGTGCTAGGTTGCTTCAGTCATGTCTGATTCTATGAAACTTTATGGACTCTAGCCTGCCAGGCTCTTCTGGACATAGATTTTGTTACCATCCTGTGGATAACAGAAGTTCCCTCTCTTTCATCAAAACCAGAACGTTCTCTTTAGTTTTTTAATTTTAGTTAGTTCCATCAAAAAAGGAACTTTACTTCAATTTTAAAATATAGGAAGGAAAATTCAGTAAAAAATGTAAGTGACTCAATCTTTTCTTAAGATACATGCCTTCTGAGAGTTATTTACATTTTTAATCCAAAAGAACAAGTATTAACTGGATCAGAGTGGAGAGATCAAACTGTATCTATGTATGTTTTTGATTTCTCTGCTTATGGTCAAACCGCTGCAGATTTTGTCACTGTAAAGTTATAACTTTGTTCTATTTCCATTAGGTCTAAATCCCAAAGAAAGGCAGTGCCAAAGAATGCTCNGTGACTCAATCTTTTCTTAAGATACATGCCTTCTGAGAGTTATTTACATTTTTAATCCAAAAGAACAAGCATTAACTGGATCAGAGTGGAGAGATCAAACTGTATGTATGTATGTTTTTGATTTCTCTGCTTATGGTCAAACTGCTGCAGATTTTGTCATTGTAAAGTTATAACTTTGTTCTATTTCCATTAGGTCTAAATCCCAAAGAAAGGCAGTGCCAAAGAATGCTCAAACTACCAAACAATTGCACTCATTTCACATGTTAGTAAAGTAATGTTCAAAATACTCCAAGCCAGGCTTCAGCAATACATGAAACATGAAATTCCAGACGTTCAAGCTGGTTTTCGAAAAGGCAGGGGAAACAGAGATCAAATTGCCAACATCCACTGGATCATCAAAAAAGAAAGAGAGTTCAAGAAAAACATCTATTTCTGCTTGACTATGCCAAACCCTTTGACTGTGTGGATCAAAATAAACTGAAAAATTCTGAAAGACATGGGAATACAAGACCACCTGACCTGCCTCTTGAGAACCCTGTATGCAAGTCAGGAAGCAATAGTTAGAACTGGACATGAGGAAACCAGAACTGAAAGAGACATGTGTACCCCAATGTTCACTGCAGCATTGTTTATAATAGCCAGGACATGGAAACAACCTAGATGTCCATCAGCAGAAGAATGGATAAGAAAGCTGTGGTACATATACACAATGGAGTATTACTCAACCCTTAAAAAGAATAAATTTGAATCAGTNAATAGCTAATCAAACTGAGCATTCTTAAATGTTGCTCACAGACTGCATTATTAGTGACATATATATACCATTGGTATCAAGTCAGATATACATGTATTTTCCCAAATAAAAATACATGGCTTAAAAAAATGTTTTTACTTCATCATTAACACAGGCAAACATTCATTCCAGAAGATATGATACTGATAGTTGCCATTGAAATTCAAGTTCTGAATTTGGTAATTCAAATGTATATTGATTATTATGGCATTTATAGTCATCATATCTATATGAGAGATACAGAAGCAAAATCATATGGAAGTTAATGAGGCCAAATTAATAGAGGCAAAAATGTTTATTTGTTTTATTTCATTCTATATACAAGTGATATATTACCTAAATTACTTTCAAACATTAATGTGGGTTTTGTGTTTTTTTCTTTTTTATTTCATTAATTCTCTAGGCCATAAAATGTTAACTTATTCATATTAACTGTGATATATTTTGTCATTTTGTTCTTGCCCAATATTTCACTCTGAAGATCTACCTCTCCATTTACTTGTTCAAAAATATTATTGAAAAAATATTACATTACAAAAATAATGTAATAATTGTAATGTTGTAAATATTATGTTAAAAACAGATAAATTTCTACTTTCCTAGAAATATCTATGCTTTTCCATTGCCTAATGGTATCTGCACCAAATCCAAATAATGTGAGCTTAATGGTATCCCTTTTGTCTGTGACTGTGGGTTTATACAGTTCAAGAAAAAAACCATCCATTAAAAAATAATCATCCATGTCATAACAATAAAAGGAACCAAAGATACTTCTGTGATTCATAACATATTGAGTTACTGCATATTGAGTTATTGCTAAGCATCAACGAGGGTGAAGGGAACTTACGAGTCTCAGCCACATTCCCTGTTCATTTTATTCTATTATGTAAATGATAAGTTGGCTCTTATATAAGCAAAACACTTTGATCACTGAGAATTACATAACATGTGCTCAGTTTCTGCTTTGAAGATGGTGGTGTCATAAGCCCATGACACACTGTACATCTCTGAGTACATGCTTTCTTTACTCCCTAAATCACAAAATTTTTGGTAGGAATTCATCCCTACCAAGGTACTAAATGAATGAACTGTAAGGATAATGTCTTCTGACAATATGAAGTGCAGGTTATTCCTTTTTGTCATTGCAAAGTGCAATTTCCTTTTGCCTAACCCAAGCAAATAATANAAATCACAAAATTTTTGGTAGGAATTCATCCCTACCAAGGTATTAAATGAATGAACTGTAAGGATAATGTCTTCTGACAATATGAAGTGCAGGTTATTGCTTTTTGTCATTGCAAAGTGCAATTTCCTTTTGCCTAACCCAAGCAAATAATATGGTAAAGAAAACTTTCCATTTGGGCCTCCTTATCAAGGTCTCCTGTCCCTGTGTTTTTTCTCCAGGCCATATAAACTCCACATACAGGGCCTTTGGTAATCCACTGGAGCTATCAGCCTCATCTTGCAAAATGTACCTATCTCAAGGGCTTTCATTCTACACCAATGTCAGCTATGATAATCTTCTGGAACATTCCACCTCTCTCCTGAAGCTTTCAAGAAAAAAAAAAAAATAGAGCACTCACTCACTCCATGATAAACTCAGTGCTCTCCAAACAGAGATATTTCTATATTTAAAACATAGTCTACTGAGGGAAATTTTTCTAATGTTCCCCATATGAAAACTGGTTGGAAGACATAAAATTGGACTTGCAAGAAAGGGTTTCATCTGGTTATTTATTGAAACTCCACATGAGAACTTTGTATCTGTGATTTTTTTTGTTCTCTGGGTCAATACTGATAAATTGGGGCTTTGCATAATTAACTCTTCAGTAACTCCGAAATTCTATTTGGTTGAAATACAGAAAAAATTTTACCAGCTCTTTATGCTTTAACTGTGAAAACAGAGAAAAAAAACAGCAACTAACTTTTAAAATCTGCAAAAGCTAAAATAGCTTTTCTGAGATTACACATCTCACTTTAAAGGTACATTTCTCTGATATCTTTAGTCTCTGCTACGGAATTCAGTAAACAAAGATGTTGATCATTATCCATCTGACTATGTTTAGCCTTGTTTATTTTAACATGCTAATGTATTTCATTAAAGCTGCACCTGTTACCATCACTGAACTTAAGGGTCTCATGTTTCTAGTACACTCTCCTATTTTTAGAACTGTATCTGGTACATCAAGTCTGTCAAACATTTTCAATACCATGACAAAAACTATATTTCAATAAATAGCCAAGAAAATTCCTTAAAGCAACTCTGCTATTAATATTGTTTCTTCCCCTCATGCTGTTTGTGAAAGCTTCCAATAAAGTATTGGGACAGTTATTAGGTTTTTTATGAGATAATGTGTGATGTAGAAGCTAAAATATTCATAGAATAAAACCATATTTCTCAAAAAAATTTAACAGGAGTATTATCTCCCTCAATCCTCCTCTTTCTTAATCTGTTACAATATATTCTCCACTATGCCCAGCAAAGGATCCAGNATGAGATAATATGTGATGTAGAAGCTAAAATATTCATAGAATAATACCATATTTCTCAAAAAAATTTAACAGGAGTATTATCTCCCTCAATCCTCCTCTTCCTTAATCTGTTACAATATATTCTCCACTATGCCCAGCAAAGGATCCAGCACACATATACTCAAAGATAACATTTGCAGAATTAAAAGGATGCAAAGGAAAATCAAAATAAAATTTAGATTCACTTATCAGCCCAAAGACTTTTACTCCACAAGTGAGATTCTCAACTGGCAACATATAACAAACACTTTTCTACTGTCTTCAGATAGTCAGTCTGCTCTTTTCTTTTGATAACCCTGCATATTTTTTCCTTCAAGCTTTTTGTTCCTTCCTGACTACCTACTATTTTTTGAAATATTCAGCTTTTGAAATGTCTAAAAAATACAAATGCACTTCACCATTTAATGGCTTATAACAACACGAAAGTAAAATATAAAAGAACTGCAATGTTACAATTATTGCAATCATAAGGCTCTCTCCTTAGATTGACTATTACTGTTTATAATGTGTGGATGCTGACCTCATTCATGAAATCTAAAGAAAAGCTCAACAGGATATATGCATTCATTCATCAAATGCCTATCTATTGAAAAACTGTTCTGAGTTAAGCATGGTACACTGGACTTCATTAAAATAGGAAAAGTCTGATCATCAGGGAATACTTCTAATAATTCTATGATGAAGATTATCAACATTCCTATTATTTCTACCTGAAACTTCCTTGCAACAAATAAAAACTTTATATACTTGAGCTATTCAGAGCTAGATACACAATTTCAACAAAAGTTCTTCACAAAAATTAATATAAAATATTGTGTTACATTTTCAAAGAGTTTGCTGACATATTTATTCATTCAGTACATATGAATCCATATTTCAATAGAAATATTTTAGGGCTGGAAAATAGCACAGGACAAAGCACTATAAGTTCCTATTTCAGCCTATAGAGACGAAAACACAGATACAAAACCATCACAGATTCTGAAAACTACTGAAATATTTTAAATTTTAAATGTAATACCCATAACTTTTTCAAACTCCTAGAGATTATGCAATGCCATAATTTCCCTCTTTAGTTAAAATACAGCATGGTCAAAATGTTCCATAACAATAGAAATTAAATACAGTAACAAAATATATGCCTTCGTTTATGTGAATAGATCCTATTCTCCATCTGAACCAACATGTNGAACTCCTAGAGATTATGCAGATGCCATAATTTCCCTCTTTAGTTAAAATACAGCATGGTCAAAATGTTCCATAACAATAGAAATTAAGTACAGTAACAAAATATATGCCTTCGTTTATGTGACTAGATCCTATTCTCCATCTGAACCAACATGTCAATTTTAATCAGATTTGACCAATTCTAGAACATATATCAATCTCTTAGCAGCCTTGCTACCTTGCTTCTATCTAAGAATCTTTACTGCAAGCCCATAAATTATTCCTCAAACAAAAATTACATTATCTTTAAATACTGAAACAAAAATAAGGAAGCTTCATTGGGTTTTACTAGCTGACTCTCTTTCTTCTTTGAGTAAATTCCAAATTCCATTCATGTGCTTTTGGGCCTAATCAGGCTTCAGTCATATATAACATGCCATTACAAATTATTTCCAAGGGATTACTTTGCATATAGTAATAAAAAAATATGGGTACTTTTTAGGTAGAAAGAGTCCCAGGTTACTATTACTACTAATTATGGGAACAGAAATATAAACAAACTCATTCAAGCAACACCATTTGCAGCAGAATTTAAGGAACGACTGCACATGAATTAGAATATTTCATGCACCTCTAATGTAAAATTGAGTCAACAATGTTCAGATACTGTCAAACATATACACACAATTGAGTAGATGTTAGAGGATGAGCTAATTTAACAAGGATAGAAGAGGCCACTGCAAATATATAACTGTATAAGAAAACTCATTACTATCAAACAAAATCTTTTACTTACTGTATAACTACTGAGCATTTAATATATGACAGGCACTAGGCATGATATATAATAGTAAATACAACGTTGATTTGTCAGCTTAGAATTATTGTCTATGTGAGAGGAAAAAAAGCAAATGAGTCATTTTTAATAAGTAAACTATGCTATTAGATCAGTAAATATTCATCATTCTATAGGAAAACTTTGAGGATCCGCCTACATAGATTTTGTTTTCTCATGGTTATGAGTAGTTCTGTTTCCAGGGACAACCATCAGTTTCCTACACTGTTAGGTACCTGCTAGAAAATTAAAACAAGAGTTCAGGATCCAGACACTGGGTTTGTGACAAGGGCTAAGGTTGTCAAAATTTGGAGGAGGTAAAACTTTCTCAGTGAATACTGAGATAACTTTCTCAGTGAATGCTCAGTTTAAAACTCAGAAATTCAGTATCAAAAACAAGAGTATACATAATCCACAGGCACATTAAGTATGTTTTCAGTTTTCAGTTAGGAGTGCGAGAGTACAGGAGTGGGGTACTACTGCCTTCTCCGAAAGTAGAAGCAACCTCAGTGGAAATATGATATATGTTTGAAAACTCATAGAATATTAAATATTTTCAAGGATAGTTTATCTAAATATTACTAAACCTAATTTCATTGATATATATAAAAATTCATGACATTACTCAGCATTTGAAACTTTTTAGTATATAACTAAAATGTGTCAAATGCTATTTCTTTTCCTGAAGAAGTCAACATTTCTCAAATTTCCTTTTAATTTCCTCATCTTCTGCCCTGCCTATAACAACAACAAAGTGAAATTCTCATGGCAGGAGAAGGTCACTGAAAAGTGTGGGTGTTCAGTCCCTTAGTCATGTCTGACTCTTTGTAGCCCCTTGAACTGTAGCCCAACTCCTCTGCCCATGGAATTTTCCAGGCAAGAATATTGGAGCAGGTAGCCATTGTCATTGCCTACACCAGGGGATCTTCTCGACCCAGGAATCAAACTCATGTCTCCTGCATCTCCTGCATTGGCAGGTGGATTCTGAAAGTATAGGGAAATCTGTTTAATTTCCCCAATTTTGTTAGGTTCATGACAGCAAGAGTCTAGATATGATGAAACATGTTTCTGTTTACCTGCAAGTGAGGGGAGAACTGGCTAGATAATCCTGAGGTCATGAAATTGTTTGACCTGAAATGACCTGAGGTCATAGTCTTGTATATATGTGAAATTCATGGGCTAAAAGACACTTAAAAATAAGCACCCTGTGCTATTTCAAGTATCTAACTGGCAGACTAAGTTATCTGTGATAAAATGCAAGCTAGTGAGGTTGTAACAGCCTGCGGCTTGACTTCAGGGGAGCATAAAGAAGAACAACTATAGGAGTTTCTCTCTTGAATAGAAAAAAGGAAAAAAAAAAAAAACTCAAGAGAAGGCATCGTAGTTGGTAATTGGAGTCCCTTATGACCTGTGAACAAGGGAATGAATAAGAGCCCTATAATTTGAACAAACCAAAAGGAGACTGGGATTCTTGCTACCAGTGTCTAACCCAGGAAACACTGAGCTCTTTCTTTCTGGAAATGTTAAAGGCAAAGCTGAAGAATAACTTTCCAAAAACGTTGTAAATAGAATCTCAGTTCTGCCTTGGAAGAGTAGTTGGATGAAAAGGACTGCAGGTCAGTGGTGTCATACTTCAAGGAATCTTCTTTCCCCCCCTAGAGGGCTCTCATTTCTGCTTCTCTTGTAAGTTATCAGCAGCCCCCCTCCTACCTGACACATGCACATAATACATAATGACTGCACCCCATGAAGATGATTCAGTGCCCCCTTTCCCGTATTTCAGTGCCTGGACGTCAGTGCACGGTTGTCTTCAAATACACAGTAGCAGTGGTTTTCTTTAGAGAAAATGGTCCCAAGACTACAGAAGCCTACATCCTCCTCATGTGCACAGAGCAGGAAGCACCTTGGAATTTTTGTCACCTCCTCTTTTTCCCAGGTTTCTCTGATAGCTCAGTTGGTAAGGAATCCGCCCGCAATTCAGGAGACCCTGGTTTGATTCCTGGGTAAGGAAGATCCCCTGGAGAAGGGATAGGCTATCCACTCCAGTATTCTTGGGCTTCCCTTGTAGCTCAACAGGTAAAGAATCTCCCAGCAATGTGGAATACTGGGCTTGATCCCTGGGCTGGGAAGATCCTCTGGAGAAGGGAAAGGCTACCTACTCCAGTATTCTGGCCTGCAGGAGTCCATGGAGTGTATAGTCCATGGCTTCACAAAGAGTCAGACATGACAGAGTGACTTTCACTTGTTCCCATTACATATATGCATACATCTTTTATCTACACACCAGTGGTTAAAAGATTCAAGGTCCCTACTTCTTTGTTTGAGTCCAGACTCTTTTGTCCTTTTTCCCCTCATACTCTAGGAAATGCTCTTTTGAGTACGTCACTGGTACACTTTTGCTTCCAGAGTATCAAAGATAAAACATGTTCTCAACATACTCAGCCTTTTCTTCAAGATACCTTGTCGATCCTATTTTTTCCTTGGAGTATTAACAAACCCCTTTTTTTTCTGAATTTTAATACAGACTGATAGTACTTTCAAACATTTTAGCAATGGTATGGTAACTTCTGCATCTCAACTTTTTTCTCTTCCCCATGTGTACTGGTGTATTCTGCCACCTCAATAACATTACAGTCTTTTCGAGATCAGAAACATGCTTTTCATACTTCCCTTTTCCTTTATTTTTCAATGTGTCATGATATGCTATTAAGCACTAAAAGAGAAGCTAGCAAATACTTGGAGGATTGAGGAATTAAGTCCTTGTAAAAGAAGTAGGAAGATGCCTTTTCAGGCATCTGTTCTGTCTAGGTGCTGAACAGAGTGAGGAAGTTGAGGTTCTCCTTTAAAATCTGTCTAACTTATGAGGCTGTTTGGACTATGAGTGCAATCTGATACAGCTATTAAGTGAGTGAAATGGGACTCAAAAAAGGCCAGTGGTAGAAATTTAATATAGGTACTCTAGTGGATCTCCTGAGATTGAAATGTTCATTACCTCCAATAGTAATTATGGTATCAAATGATAAATTAGCTTATATGTTATCATATATTGAGCTATTGGAGAATAATGAGTAAGCACTGAACTAGCTATTGGTTTTAAAAAATTGACCCTCAAGGAGACTACAACCTAGGTAAAAAAAAAAAAGAAAAAGCTGATGATAAAATATTAATTGCAATAAAATATGATAATTACTTTGTTGGAAATATACACCTCATGTTATAGATACAGAAGGTATCATTCTAATTATATGTGGGGAGAACAATTTAGGAATCTTAATTCTAAATACCATCTGTCTAAAATTATTTAGTTTCAATTCAAATCAACTCTAAAGATTGAACATTTATCTGGTTATATTACAAGTGACAGACTAATCGCTTTATTCAATATAATTGCAATATTGAAGATTTATACTGTGTTTGTAATTTTTTGTTATTAAATGATTGGTTTTAGAGAATTTAGTATATTGATAATATTCTTTGGACATTAGAATTCAAAACATTTCCAGACTGGTGAATGATTTAACAATTAAGAAATAAAAATATGAATATATTTTTAAATGTCTGCCTATATATTTGAAAGTATTTAAAACAGATTATTTTTGAAAAATGACAAAGAAATACAGAATTAAAGAAAAACTATTGATAATTTCATGGAAGTGTGGATTATTTCTCATCTATGTGTGTAAATAATTTTAGTGAGATAGTTTTTACCTATTTTTCAATTATGTTAAAATAGAGTTTAAAAACAAAGTAGAAATATCAGACAGTAAAGTCCACAATTTTTATTATCCTGAGAGGTATCTGAGAAGATGTATTTGATACTCTGCAGAATCCTGCTCAGTAAATCACAGAAGATGGAGGAAAGAAACAAATAAATAAATAAATAGGAAAGAAGAGAGAAAAGATCACATTGCTGATGAAACTTCTTTTTTTTTTTATTAAGGCTGACTCATTACCTTGTTCATCAAATAAAATCTGTAGTTAAAGCTTGATGAAAAACATTAGGCAATATATCACGTTAACATTTTTATAGAGAATATCATGAAAGAGTTCCGTAAATCAACATAAAAATAAAATTCAGTGAAAATATATGTATGAACATCAAAGTTATTTTAACATCACAGTTTTACCTGAGTATAAGCCAGTCAGTTGCTGATTAAGCAGTTCCCATTCTCCCATTACCTCTCTCTGTGCATCAGTTCAGTCAGTACAGTCGCTCAGTCATGTCCAACTTTTTGCAACCACATGAATTGTAGCACACCTGGCCTCCCTGTCCATCACCAACTCCAGGAGTTCATCCAAACTCATGTCCATCAAGTTGGTGGCGCCATCCAGTCATCTCATCCTCTGTCGTCCCCTTCTTCTCCTGCCCCCAATCCCTCCCAGATTCAGAATCTTTTCCAATGAGTCAACTCTTGGCATAAGGTGACCAAAGTACTGGAGTTTCAGCTTTAGCATGAGTGCTTCCAATGAACACCCAGGACTAATCTCTTTTAGGATGGACTGGTTGGATCTCCTTGCAGTCCAAGGGACTTTCAAGAGTCTTCTACAACACCACAGTTCAAAAGCATCAATTCTCCAGCACTCAGCATTCTTCAAAGTCCAACTCTCAAATTCATACATGACCACTGGAAAAACCATAGCCTTGACTAGATGGACCTTTGTTGGCAAAGCAATATCTCTGCTTTTTAATATGCTATCTAGGTTAATCGTAACTTTCCTTCCAAGGAGTAAGAATCTTTTAATTTAATGGCTTCAATCACTATCTGCAGTGAATTTGGAGCCCCCCAAAATAAAGTCTGGCACTGTTTCTACTGTTTCCCTATCTATATCCCATGAAGTGATGGGATCAGATGCCATGACCTTATTTTTCTGAATGTTGAGCTCTAAGCCAACTTTTTCACTCTCCTCTTTCACTTTCATCAAGAGGCTTTTTAGTTCCTCTTCACTTTCTGTCATAAGGGTGGTATCATCTGCATATCTGAAATTATTGATATTTCTCCTGGTAATCTTGATTCCAGCTTGTGTTTCTTCCAGCCGTACATTTCTCATCATGTACTCTGCATATAAGTTAAATAAGCAGGGTGACAGTATACAGCCTTGACGTACTCCTTTTCCTATTTGGAACCAGTCTGTTGTTCTATGTCCAGTTCTAACTGTTGATTCCTGACCTCCATATAGGTTTCTGAAGAGGCAGGTCAGATGGTCTGGTATTTCCATCTCTTGAAAAATCTTCCACAGTTTATTGTGATCCACACAGTCAAAGGCTTTGGCATAGTCAATAAAGCAGAAATAGATGCTTTTCTGGAACTCTCTTGCATTTTCCATGACCCAGTAGATGTTGGCAATTTGATCTCTGGTTCTTCTGCCTTTTCTAATACCAGCTTGAACATCTCAAAGTTTATGTATTGCTGAAGCCTGGCTTGGAGAATTTTGAGCATTACTTTACTAGCATGTGAGATGAGTGATATTGTGCGGTAGTTTGAGCATTCTTTGACATTTCCTTTCTTTGGGATTGGAATGAAAACCGACCTTTTCCAGTCCTGTGGCCACTGTTGAGTTTTCCAAATGTGCTGGCATTTTGAGTGCAGCACTCTCACAGCATCATATTTCAGGATTTGAAATAGATCAACTGGAATTCCATCACTTCCACTAGCTTTGTACTTAGTAATGCTTTGTAAGGCCCACTTGACTTCACATTCCAGGATGTCTGGCTTTAGGTGAGTGATCACACCATCGTGATTATCTTGGTCGTGAAGATCTTTCTAGTACAGTTCTTCTGTGTATGCTTGCCACGTCTTCTTAATATCTTCTGCTTCTGTTAGGTCCAGACCATTTCTGTCCTTTATTGAGCCCANCCCATAGCCCCACCACCTCATGTATTCACACTTACTTCCTATTGCCTGGTGGACTCCTATTTATGCTTCAGCTTAGACATTGCTGCTATGAGGAGCAATTCTTAGACAGCTCCCCCTGCCTCCAATCCTAATGTCCAGGTCAAGTTTAAATGCCCTTGTATTTCTTCTTAGTCCCTGGTATTTCTCCTAGCATAGCTCTTGCCCACTATGATTGTTTATTTGTTTGTAATGGGCCTTACATTCTCAGTTCCATGAGGGCAGACCCTTTTTCTTTTTCACTGTTTTAACACCATCTGAAAGAAAAGCAGAAAAAGGCAGAGGAGAAAAGGAAAGATATACCCATTTGAATGCAGAGTTCCAACGAATAGCAAGGAGAGATAAGAAAGCCTTCCTCAGGGATCAATGCAAAGAAATAGAGGAAAACAATAGAATGCAAAATACTAGAAATCTCTTCAAGAAAATCCAAGGATAGGAACAATAAAAGAGAGAAATGGTATGGACCTAACAGAAGCAGAAGATATTAAGAAGAGGCGGCAAGAATACACAGAACAGTACAAAAAAAGATCTTCATGACCCAGATAATCACGATGGTGTGATCACTCACCTAGAGCCAGACATCCTGGAAAGCAAAGTCAAGTGGGCCTTAGGAAGCACTACTACAAACAAAGCTAGTTGAGGTGATGGAATTCCAGTTGAGCTATTTTAAATCCTAAAAGATGATGCTGTGAAAATGCTGCACTTAGTATGCCAGCAAATTTGGAAAACTCAGCAGTGGCCACAGGACTGAAAAAGGTCAGTTTTCATTCCAACCCCAAAGAAAGACAATGCCAAAGAATGCTCAAACTATTGCACAATTGCAGTCATCTCCTATGCTAGCAAAGTAATGCTCAAAATTCTCCAAGCCAGGCTTAAGCTGTAAACTTCTAGATGTTTAAGCTGGTTTTAGAAAAGGCAGAGGAACCAGAGATTGAATTGCCATCTGTTGGATCATTGAAAAAACAAGAGAGTTCCAGAAAAACATCTGCCTTGTTGACTATGCCAAAGCCTTTGACTGTGTAGATCACAATAAACTGTGGACAAGAGATGGGAAAAGCAGACCACCTGACCTGCTTCCTGAGAAATCTGTATGCAGGTCAAAAAGCAACAGTTAGAACTGGACATGGAACAACAGATTGATTCCAAATTGGGGAAGGAATACGTCAAGGCTGCATTTTGTCACCTTGCTTATTTAACTTATATGCAGGTTACATCATGATAAACACTGGGCTGAATGAAGCACAAGATGGAATCAAGATTGCTGGGAGAAATATCAACAACCTCAGATATGCAGATGACACCACCCTTATGGCAGAAAGTGAAGAGGAACTAAAGAGCCTCTTGATGAAAGTGAAAGAAGAGAGTGAAAAAGTTGGCTTAAAACTGAACGTTCAGAAAACTAAGATCATGGCATCCAGTCCCATCACTTCATGGCAAATAGATGGAGAAACAATGAAAACAGTGACAGACTTTATTTTCTTGGGCTCCAAAATCACTGCAGATGGTGACTGCAATCATGAAATTAGAAGACGCTTGCTCCTTGGAAGAAAAGTTATTACCAACCCAGACAGCATATTGAAAAGCAGAGACATTACTTTGCCAACAAAATTTTGTCTAGTCAAAGCTATAATTTTTCCAGTAGTTATGTATGGATGAGAGTTGGACCACAAAGACAGCTGAGTGCCGAAGAATTGGTGGTTTTGAACTGTGGTGCTGGAGAAGACTCTTGAGAGCCCCTTGGACTGCAAGGAGCTCAAATTAGTCAATCCTGAAAGAAATCATCCCTGAATATTCATTGGAAAGACTGAAGCTGAAACTCCAATACTTTGGCCACCTGATACAAAGAACTGACTCATTTGAAGACCCTGATGCTGGGAAAGCTTGAAGGCAGGAGAAGAAGGGGACGACAGAGGATGAGATGGTTGGATGGTATCACCAACTCAATGGATGTGAGTTTGAGTAAACTCTGGGAGTTGGTGATGGACAGGGAGGCCTGGCGTGCTTCAATCCATGGGATCACAAAGAGTCAGACATGACTGAGNACATCCTGGAATGTGAAGTCAAATGGGCCTTAGAAAGCATCACTATGAATAAAGCTAGTGGAGGTGATGGCATTCCAGTTGAGCTATTTCAAATCCCGAAAGATGATGTTGTCAAAGTGCTGCACTCACTATGCCCTAAATTTGGAAAACTCAGCAGTGGCCACAGGACTGGAAATGGTCAGTTTTCATTCCAATCCCAAAGAAAGGCAATGGCAAAGAATGCTCAAACTAGCACGTAGGGGGCCAGCGTGAGGAATCCCGCCCGTGACAAGGTCATGCAGAAGGAAGCCTGACAAAACGCAAGGACGTGATCAGGTTTCAGGGATTCCTCCTGGAATTTCCTGAGCATCCCCCCCCCCCAAAAAAATTAGAATCTGCTGGCGTCTGTACTCTACTTTTCCACTCTTCTGATATTCTCTGGAAAAAGTCAAATCAGTGCTTTAGTCTTCTGCATTTGAAAGGGATGTTTCCGTTAAGCCCCCTCTGATAGCTCTCTAGCTTGCCTAACTGGTTCCCCAGACTTCTTACAGCTTGTGAATTGCTTACAGCCCCCCAACTGCGAGAGGCACAAAGCTTAAAAGCATCTTAAAGATACAGAGCCTTTTCTAAAGAGCTAAAAGTCATATTGGTGACGGGTTTTCACTGTTGACTCAAGGATTGCTGCCAGACCTCCATATTCTTTATCTGTTAGGCACCTGGGAGGATGTTACTCAATGTAATCAGGAAGTAGAAAAAGATATATAGTAGTTTTGATGTTAGCAACACTAGACTTTTGAGTTAATTGCTTCTCTTTTGTTGTAAATCACTGTACTCCCTTTACTTGTTATAAGTTGCTGTATCTTTGCTATGTAAGAATATAACTTTATTTAGTGCTTTTCTGAGAATGGCACCAGACTTTGGGAAGATCAACACAAATAAGCCTTCTGGTTGACAAACCCTTATCAGAAAAAGACTGTAAAATGTTAATTGGCCCTTTTTGGCCGGAAGATGATGTAAATTACCTAAGACTTGTGTATATAATTAGATATGTAGAGAAAAAAGCCTGTTTTTGATGAGTCTGGGCTGCTAATGCTGCATAACTTTGTGTTACCCATTGATCTCCGTGTTTTATCAAAAGCATAAAAGGCCTTCTGAACAATAAAGGATGGACCAGTTTCTTGGACTAGTCTCTCGGCCTAGTTTCTTGGGAAGCTGGCTCCCCTCATGTCTCTCTCTCTCTCTTTTCTCCTTCTCCCTCCCTCTCCTCTTTACTCTAATTTCAGGCTGAACTCCCATCTGGAGCAGGCGGCTCACCAAGTCTACTTACTTGTTCCGGCTTCTAAGACCTGTGCGACCTGTGCGAAAGGGAGCCTAAGGTGGGGCACCCTTACATATTCAAGCAGCCGCCAGTGGCCCCACGTAGATGGCGCAAGGTCCTTGTCTGGAACTTTATTGGTCTCCCCTGTAAACCAAGTTATTCAGTCTTCTTTCTCCACTTATTCTCCTACTACACTATCTCTTCCTAATCTAATCTTATATTTCTATAATAGTACATAAATAAGTCTTTCCTCGCCAACGTCATCCCCGCTTAGAATTCCCTGGACCCATCGGGGCTGGACCCCGGCACTACCGCACAACTGCACTCATCTCACATGCTAGTAAAGTAATACTCAAAATTCTTGAAGCCAGGCTTCAGCAATACGTGAACTGTGAACTTCCTGATGTTCAAGCTGGTTTGAGAAAAGGCAGAGGACAGNCCTCCATATTCTTTATCTGTTAGGCACCTGGGAGGATGTTACTCAATGTAATCAGGAAGTAGAAAAAGATATATAGTAGTTTTGATGTTAGCAACACTAGACTTTTGAGTTAATTGCTTCTCTTTTGTTGTAAATCACTGTACTCCCTTTACTTGTTATAAGTTGCTGTATCTTTGCTATGTAAGAATATAACTTTATTTAGTGCTTTTCTGAGAATGGCACCAGACTTTGGGAAGATCAACACAAATAAGCCTTCTGGTTGACAAACCCTTATCAGAAAAAGACTGTAAAATGTTAATTGGCCCTTTTTGGCCGGAAGATGATGTAAATTACCTAAGACTTGTGTATATAATTAGATATGTAGAGAAAAAAGCCTGTTTTTGATGAGTCTGGGCTGCTAATGCTGCATAACTTTGTGTTACCCATTGATCTCCGTGTTTTATCAAAAGCATAAAAGGCCTTCTGAACAATAAAGGATGGACCAGTTTCTTGGACTAGTCTCTCGGCCTAGTTTCTTGGGAAGCTGGCTCCCCTCATGTCTCTCTCTCTCTCTTTTCTCCTTCTCCCTCCCTCTCCTCTTTACTCTAATTTCAGGCTGAACTCCCATCTGGAGCAGGCGGCTCACCAAGTCTACTTACTTGTTCCGGCTTCTAAGACCTGTGCGACCTGTGCGAAAGGGAGCCTAAGGTGGGGCACCCTTACATATTCAAGCAGCCGGCAGTGGCCCCACGTAGATGGCGCAAGGTCCTTGTCTGGAACTTTATTGGTCTCCCCTGTAAACCAAGTTATTCAGTCTTCTTTCTCCACTTATTCTCCTACTACACTATCTCTTCCTAATCTAATCTTATATTTCTATAATAGTACATAAATAAGTCTTTCCTCGCCAACGTCATCCCCGCTTAGAATTCCCTGGACCCATCGGGGCTGGACCCCGGCACTACCGCACAACTGCACTCATCTCACATGCTAGTAAAGTAATACTCAAAATTCTTGAAGCCAGGCTTCAGCAATACGTGAACTGTGAACTTCCTGATGTTCAAGCTGGTTTGAGAAAAGGCAGAGGACAGGGATCAAATAGCTAACATCCGCTGGATCATGGAAAAAGCAAGAAAGTTCCAGAAAAAAACATCTATTTCTGCTTTATTGACTATGCTAAAGAAAGTGGGTGTGATTTAGGATAGACGGAAATAACACGTATTACGGATAATATCAAATATACTTAATTTCAATACCTTTGGTCAGAAGCTTGACTGCAATAAAATTGTTCCCACTATGGATGGCAGAGTTTCCATGATTATCAACATGAACATGATTGTACTATCTCAATGAATGATTGCAGATGGAGCATTCACTGGAGTTTCTTCTGAATAAGAGACTAGAATTCTTCCCTTTACTCACAACAGGTGTTCAAGGAAAAAGTTATATATTATTAAGCTTATACATTTTATTAAAATTTACCCAACTGCAGGATATGTTCAAACTGTACTTATTCAGATTTATAGATTGTATCCTATTTTATTGCTTATCTTTAAGCCATTTAAAAATAAATTTACAAGTTAATTGCATAGCTCACAATATATAATGTTTTTAATTTATGTTATTTTGCCAATTTGAATTAGATAGTGAATTCAACTAGGCTTTCTTAATTGATTAGAGGAAGTATTAAAAATCATTAACATCTGTCATCTATGATATTTCAGTGACCTCAGTCTACTGCTTAAGTGTGGTAGGTAGAATGGTCACCCAAAGTAGTTTACATCCTAATCCCCGGAACTTTTGAACATATTGTATTTCATAGCAATAAAGTGAAGTCGCTCAGTCATGTCTGACTCTTTGTGACCCCATGGACAGTAGCCTACCAGGCTCCTCCATCCGTAGGATTTTCCAGGCAAGAGAACTGGAGTGGGTTGCCATTTCCTTCTCCAGAATAAGGACCTCAAAAATTATACTAACTTTAAAGATAAATTAAGGAGATTTTGGATTACCTAAGAGGGTCCAACTGAATAAGATCTTAAAAACAGATTACTTCCTCTAACAGGAGTCAGAGAGATGCAGTGCAGAAGGCAAGAGAGATACAGAAGAGGAAATCAGGACAATTTCAAGAGCGAGAGAAGTTTGACATAACACTACAGGTTCTGAGATGTAAGTGCATTACATGCATGTATTAAAAAGAGTCCTCTAGGAGACAAGAGTGGTTCCTAATTGATAACCAGCTGGGAACCAAGTACCTCAGTCTTACCACAAGGAATCAAATTCTGTGCATAACCTAAAACAAAGCTTGGAAGTGCACTCTTCCCCAGAGCCTAGAACAGGATATCCAGCCTTGCTGACATCGTTATTTGATCCTGTGAAGCTGGAACAGAGGAGCCAGCTGTGCTACACTGTGCCTAGACTTCTGACCTATGGACACACAGAAAATAAAACAAGCTTAAAAAACCCTCTAAATTTGTGTTAATTATATACACTGAATATTCTCACTTATCCAGGACAGCCATATTGTTTTATCTACTTCATGTATGTTTGAGCACCAGTTTTAAAATATATCTTTTCAGATTTTCAAAATTAAAATGGAAAGTGTAGGGAAGCAAAATTAATCTCTATGGAGATTAAATGACATACATTAAGGGTTATTTCTGAAAGTAGCATCTTTTATGCACACAATAAAACAAGATACTTTACATTTAGTGGCAATTATGTGAGAAAGATGAAATATGATTGGGTCAAAAAATAACAGGTCTTAGACTATAGTAAACAGAGTACAAAATATCATATATATATAAAATTCTAAAAAATTATGAATAATATTTTGCAGTAATATTTGATTACATGTAACTTAAAACCAGGAGGTATTATTATATGTAATCAATAATATTTATAATTTTGCAATCAAAATGGAATACACAAAGAACAAATTAGAAAATTAAGAATAATTGTATTACTCCACTAAAGATAATAAAAACACATTTTATACGTAATACTTTCTAATAAATAAAAGTACAGCTTTGGTCAATAAAATGAAATTATAAACTATCATTAACATATATATTAAAATATACCAATAAGTTCACATATTTCACTTCTGGCTATCAATGTAATGGGATTCCCAGGTGGTGTTAGTGGTAAAGACTGCCTGCCAATGCAGGAGACCTAAGAGTTGCAGGTTCAAACTTTGGGTTGGGAAGATCCTCTGCCGAAGGGAATGACAACCCACTCCAACATTCTTGCCTGGGAAATCTCATGGACAGAGGACCCTGGAGGACTACAGTCCATAGGGTCACAAAGAGTCAGACATGAGTGAGTGACTGATCATGATCGGCATAGGGGAATAATACCCTTCATGAAGGTTGTCTTCCTGTTCCCAAAGTGAACGTTTCCTCTCACAATGAGCCTTTATTTGGTTACAGTCACAGTTTAATGGTCAAAATAAAATGATCATGTTTTGGTAAACATTTTCCAACAGAAATATCTATCAGTTAATTTCAGTGAAGTAAACATCTGTCTTAGGAAAATTAGAATGACATGTTTTTGGTCATATCCTCTTCATTAGTTTTGACTAGAAATTATTTTAAGAGTGTCAAGTTTAAAAAGCCTAATGATTTAAAATAGGGGTAGAACTTAAATGAAATTCAATACTCTCAGAAAACAAAAGTTTTCTTAAAAATAGTGGACTAAATAAGAACCAAAGAAGACACATGGATAAGCATATGAAGATATGCTCAAAAAAGTTCATCATTAGTGAAACCCAAATTAAAACACTAAAACAGCTCTAATTCCAGTGGAGGCAATACCAGATGCTGGTGAAGGTTCAGAGCAACAGATCTCTTATTAGTTACTGATACGGATGCAAAAATGCAGCACTTTGTATGAAATCATTTTAAAAACACTTAATACACAATCCAGCAATCATATACTGTTTTGCCCAACTGTTGTGAAAGCTTAAGTCAACACAAAATATCAATATTTATAGCAGCTTTAGTCACAATAGCCACAAAGTGGGAGCAATCAATATAACCTTCAGAAAGCAAACGGTGTAAAACATGGTAATACAGCCACACACTGGAGTACTAGTAAGTGATGAAAATTTAAAGAGCTATGGATAAATTTTAAAGGTACTGTCCTAAGTGAAAAGAGTTAGATCGAAAAACTATATAATAAGAAGCCGTATTTATATGCTATCTGAGAAAAGTGAAATTACAGATGTAGGCAACAAATCCATATTTGTCAAAGGTATGGAGTGTGAGAATGTAGTACCAGAGGAATATTAGGGGATTATTTTTAGGGTAGTGGAACTGATCGAGGTGATACTATAATGATAGATATGTAATACTATGCAATTTTCATAGACCATACAAATATATAGAAAAGAGTAGACCTTACTTTATTGAAATTAGGGTCAACCTAGAAGTCAGAGGATCCCAAGATGAAGGCAGAAGATGCTAAAAGCATTGAACTGTATTAAAATATGACCTGATCTATTTAAAGAATGTTACATAACTAGCCACATTTTCCAGTATAGAAACTCAGTAATTAACCATTTTTTATCAAGAATCTGAAATCTATTTAAATTACAAAAATATCTATGCAAAAGGAATATTGTTTTGTCTTGTCTATTTTTCCACTCATAAATTTTAAGCCCAAATCATGTCTATATAATATTAGAGCTCTCAGAAACACTATTTTATGTTTTCTAGACCTGTAACACCGATGACTTCACACATTTGAAGATTTGAGACAAAAGTACAAAGTATTTTTTAATGAATTTCATCAGTTGCTACTTGCGGGATGTTTGAAGTTAATATCTCAAATGACTCTCTTCAAACCAGATTTAAAGACGATACAACACAAAACCTACTCTGAACCCTTATTTTATGGTTTGATATGCATATCTCTCATTAAAAGGAATAAGAAGAAAGATGACCCTATGTATCCAAGAGAAAATAAGTTAGAATTTCAAAAAGCTTTACATGATAATTACATTTCACCATAATGTGACTGTTTTAGCCAGGAAATTAATAAACAGTTGTATAACTTTAGCTGAGTGGCTCTACCATAGGGATGTATAATAAATAAGGCCATTCTATCACCCATTTCCTAAACCTGCTCCAATCTAAAATTCAGATCTTGGACTTGGGGCAATTTAGGCAATTGATGTCATTTACCTTCAATCAGCAACCCAAAAGGAATACAGACATCTATGATTTACTTTAAATGCATTCGTTTAAAAGGTACACATATCAAAACCTTCACAACGGTATGTATATATATGACAGATTCACTCTGCTGAACAACTGAAACACAATATTCTGAATCAACTATACCCCAATAAATCTAAAATAAACATGCAAACATAATCAGCTTCGCAACTGTCACTGGTTTGGTGCGTTGAAATTTCTATTTTATTGTATAAAAATGAAAGTATAATCTGGACAAAAGGAATAAAACATCCAAATCCTGTGACATTTAGAACCATAACTTCTGGAATATTCCTACACATAGTAAAAGAGTCACTTGTGAAGTAGTACTGTCTGCTCAATAGAAAGTGCTTTGAGGACTGAATGAACAAACTTATGGTACGAGGATGCTACTCCATTTAACCACTTTAAAGGCACACTTATAATTCCAAGAATTACTTTAAATTTCTTGCCAGTAAAGAAAAAAATGCACATATTTTATTAATAATTGTACCTTAAAGTTTCTATATCTTATCATTATATGAACTCTAGTTTTTGAACTACTGAGTAGATCTGGAAATTAGAAGAAACATTCTATTCTTAAAATATTTCCCAGGAGCACCATTTTTATACTTACTGACAGTATTATTACTACTACATACAATATGCACACAATATGAGTGCTTTTTCAAAATGAAAGATAGCAATTCTATCAACAGCTGATCATTGGAAAAATCTATGATGCTGGGAAAGATTTGAGGGAAAAAGGTGAAGAGGATGTCAGAGGATGAGATGGCTGGATGACATCACCAATGCAATGGACATGAACTTGGGCAAACTTTGTGAGAAGGTGAGGGACAGAGAGGCCTGGCATGCTGTAGTCCACAGGGTTACAAAGAGTCGGCCATGACTGGGTGAATGAACAGCAACAACATCAACATTTTAGTAAACCATCTGGGAGTAGAGACCTCTGCATCTGAGTATATTCGGCTGAATATATTGGGTGTATGGTGTCATTTGAACATAGTTCTTGCTATTTTCATGTATTTGGAAAATGCATTACACAATAGGCAAATCTTATTTACTGTAAACTTAAACTTTGCAAGTTTAAATTACAAATTTAATTTATTTACTAGATAGCAGTAGATGATCTGAAAAGTTTCTGAGTTATAGTAGTTTTTTGTTTTTTGTTTTTTTAAGAAACTGGTCTATTTCATCTAGGTTATCAAATTAATAGGTAGGGTGTTGTTTTTAGTAACATGTTACTGTTGCTTCAATGTCTTTGGAGAGGGTTCCCTTTTAGTTTCTGATACCAGTATTTCAGGAATTCTTTTTTAATTTTACTGATTTCTTCAAAATAATAGCTTTAATTTATATATATGTATTTTACTGTATTTATACTCTGTTCTCTTTTTCATTATTTCCACAATGATTTTATATCCTTTCTTCTGGCTCATGTTTACCTTTTTTACTTGTTTATTACGGCAGAAGTTTAGACCATCAATTTAAGACCTTCTTTTCTGATACAGCTTTTAACACTACTATGTTTCCTTTGAGTAATGCTACAAATTCATCTTATAATTTTTGTTATGCTGTTATTTTCATTTTAATTCACTTTAAAATATGTTCTACTTTAAGACTTTTTTTCAATACACCATTTACTTAGAAGAGCAACATTAATGCCCAGATATTTGTGGATTTTTGATATACACAGTGTTGCTGACTCCTGATTTACTTCCATTAGGATCAAGGGACATACTGGTATAATTTCAACTCTTAAATTTGTTAAGATTGGGTTTTAACCCAAGATATGGTCAGTTCTGTGTTGTTCCATATGCACTTATGGAACAAATGAATTTACAGAGTGAAATCCAAACAAAGCAACAATTGCATTAAATGTAGTGAAAAAGTGAAAGTGAAAGTCACTCAGTCATGTCTTACTCTTTGCAATCCCATGGACTATATAGTCCATGAAATTCTCCAGGCCAGAATACTGGAGTGGGTAGCCCTTCCCTTCTCCAGGGGATCATCCCAACCCAGGGATCAAACCCAGGTCTCCCACATTGCAGGTGGATTCTTTGCCAGCTGAGCCACAAGGGAAGCACAAGAATACTGGAGTGGGTAGTCTATCCCTTCTCCAGAGGATCTTCCTGACCCAGGAACCAAACTGGGGTCTCCTGCATTGCAGGCTGATTCTTTATCAACTGAGCTTTGAGGGAAGCCCCTGCATTGTCAGGGTGGGGGTTATGCAAGATATGGTCTATTCTGTGTTGTTCACATGCACTTGAAAAGAACATATATTTTGCTGTTTTGAGGTTATGTATTCTCTGAAAACCGACTGGGTAACATTTGTTTATAGGGTTAGTCCTGATTTCTCATTCACTGTTATTTTTCTCTCTACTTGCTCTATTAATTAAACAAGACAGGGGTGTTGAAGTCTGCAAGAGTGAATATATTTATGCATTTATTCAATCCTGCCAGTGTTTTCTTTAATGAAGTTTGAAGCTCTTCTCTTAGGTACATAAATATTTAGGACTGTTATATCTTCTTAATGAATTAACTCTGTTGTCATTATTTTATGTACCTCTTCATCCCAGGAATTCTCTTTATTACAGTTACATTCAAGTTTTCGTTAGATTACTCATTTCATTTTCCAGTCTTTTACTCTTTAACTATTTATGGTGATATTCAATGTGGGGTCTTGTAGAAAAGGCATAAACCCCACCCTGACAATGTCCATTATCCATTTGTGTGCTTATTTAGGTCCTCTACATTTAATGCAATTATTGCTGTGTTTGAATTTCACTCTGTAATTTCATTTGTTTTCTGAGTGTCAACTCTTGTGTTCATTCTTCTATTTCATTTTTTCTGCCTCTTTAAAATTTTTAAATTGAAGTAAACTTGATTTACAATAATGATAGTTTTAGGTGTACAGCACAGTGATTCAGTTATTTTTCTCAGCTTATATTCCAGTAGATTACTATATGATACTGGATATAACTACCTATGCTATATAGTAAGTCCTTGTTGCTTATCTATTTCATGTATCTCGGCTGGGATCTGTTAATCTCACACTCCTAATTTGTCCATCTCTGCCTCGCTCTCCCCTTTGGTAACCATAAGTTTGTTTTCTATGTCTGGGAGTCTGTTTCGTACATGGATTCATTTTTAGTATTTTTCAGGTTCCACATGTAAGTGATATCTATGTGTAAATCAATGAAATTAGAACATTCTCTCATGCAATATACAAAAAATAAACTCAAAATAGTGTGAAGACCTAAGTATAAGGACACCACAAAATCCTAGAAGGGAAGATAGGAAAGACATTCTGACCAAAGTTGTAGCAGTCCTTTTTGTTTAGATTAATCTTCCGAGAAAAAGAAACATAGCATCAAAAATAAACAAATAGAACAGAATCAAATGTGAAAGCTTTGGGAAACCATGAGCAAAACAAAAAGAACCTATGGAATGGGAGAAAATATTTCCAATTGATATGGCTGACAAGGAGTTAATATCCAAAATATACAAACAGCTCATACATATACATATACACACAATGAGGTTTTAGCCATTAAAATTAATATTATCATTTGCAACAACACAGCTGGACACAGAAAGTATTATGCTTATTGAAGTAAGTCAGAAAGGCAAATACTAATGGATTTTTTAAAAATCTCATTTAATGTATTCATTGACTTTTCAACTATATATATTTTTTGAATCATGTTTTAAAGTGTTACAGTACAGGGATTATAATATGTATATCAAACTACTCAATTTATAGCAAACATTCTACTATTTCAAGGTAAATATATAAATTTTATACATCACAGTTCTCTATCTTAATTTATAGTTGTCATATGAACATTCTTACATACTGACCATCTTTCAGATAAGGTTTTAAAATTTCAGCAAATTTTAAGTTTAAATTTAGATTTTTAAACTAAAGAAAATATAGGTTACTAGGTTGAGACCTTTACCATCACTGTTGCTATCGTTTAGCTCTGATGTTCCAAGATTTCCATGGCTTTATTTCCCTTCTGCCAGAAGAATGTCATTTAGCATTGCTATTAGAGAAACTTTGCCACTGATAAATTCACCTGTTTTTCTACTTCTTTGCTCTTCATTTCTTTAAATTTTAAAATGTCTTCCCTATCACTTTTTTCTCCATAAATGTAGTTTTCCTGGATGGGATACTGAGGTTGACAATCATTTATTTTCAATATTTAAAAACTGTTTTCACACTGTATTCTGACCTTTATTTCTCTGGTGAGAAATATGAAGCAATTTGTATCAGTGTTCCTTATAAAGTTTTGAGTTCCTGATTCATGTCGTTCAGTCACTAAGTTATGTTCAACTCATTGTGACCCCCTGGACCACAGCACACCAAGCTTCCCTGTCCTTCACTATCTCCCCGAGTTTGCTCAAACTCATGTGCATTGAGTTGGTGATGCCATCCAACCATCTAATCCTCTGTTGACCCCTTCTCCTGATTTGCTTTCAAGTATGCTTTGGTCATGGCGTCGCAAAGAGTCAGATACAACTGAGCGACTGAGCTGAGCTGATGCTTTGTTTTATACCTTTGGTTTTTATCCATTTTGTTACAACATTATCTGAGTATGGCAATCTTTGTGTTTTCATTCCCCAATATTCTTCAATCTGCAAATTAACTTTTTCCTAAAGTTTAGAAAGTATTCAGCCATAATTACTTCAGTTTTTATATTTACCAATATTTCCCCTGTATTTTTCAGATTCCAACTTGAATGTTAAAGACCTATTGCTATTATCCTATGTGTCCCTGAGTTTTGTCTTTTTCTTTTCTCAGTCTTTCAGATACATTAATGTGTATTATTTTTTCAAATTTACTTTTTTTTTTAAGCTGTCATTTTCATTCTTCAGTTGAGACTATCCAGGGAAGTTTTATATTAGTTAATGTACTTTTCAGCTCTTAACAGTGTCTTCTTTCATTTCATATGTATTTCCTATATTTAAGAACATTATTACAGTAGCTTCTTTAAAGTCTCTGATAGTATCAAAACTTCTTACATTTATTAACTTTTCCCTTGAGGGTTATGGTCTTCTGAATCCCATGTTTTTCAGGAAATTTTGGTCTATATTGTTGGCATTTTCTATATTATGAAACCCTGAGACAGGTTATATCTTTTGGAGAATGCTGATTTTTTTTTTTAATTAAATAGGCAGTCAACTTATCTACTTCATATAGAAAGCTTTTCTGTAGGTTTCTGATGTCTGTGGAGTTTCTGATATCAGCTAATTTCTAAAGATGCAACAGTGCTATTGGGTGAACCCACCATATATACTTCCCAGGGCCCGAGGTGGACCCTGAACAGTGCCCCATACTATAGTTTAGCTCTTAAAGGAATGGCTTTTAAGACATACCAGCATTTGGTCAGTTTCAAAGGCAAACCGCTCAGGATTTTATACACAGATTTCAGAGCTTTCTCTCTCCAGCTCTACTCTCCATGGTTTTCCTCAAAGTTTCTGGTAGACAGGGAGCCCATTCTCTGACACTCTGAAGTTTGAAATCCCACATGTGAGTATACATTTCATACTAGTGCCACTGCCCTGAAGCAAAGCATCAAGAGAAAAAAGAGAAAGAAAAAGGAGGATTCTCTTCACATGTAAGGATCATAAAATCTGCCTTCTCTTGTCCCTTTAGTCAGAAGTTATTCTCAAAATTTTATATATCAGCATGGATACCACTCCCACTGCTGCCACAGGTCTAGTCCTTTTACGAGTGGGACTGGAACAATTAAAAAAAAAAAAAAGAGAGAGAGTTTCCCAAAATTTCTGTCCAGTGGTGTAGAGGGCTTGTTCTCTTGCTTGTTTTGGACAGAAAATGAGGGTTTTCTCTTGGAGTATTTACTGTACACACCTGCTTCAAGGTTCTGGAATATTGATTTGCAAGGATATTAGAAGATAACTCAAAAAAAAAAAAAAAGAAAGAAAGAAAGAAAAGAACCTCATGGTCATAGTCGACATTCTGTCATTTTCTATTTTCCTGACCAATAACTCCATGATCTTTTAATTCAGAGAATCCTCAGATAGCTGCATTTAAAACTAATGGTTTTTACAATCAGATTGGAAGATATGACAGAATGTGCTTATTTCATCTTAAGAAACAACTGATAGTTTAGCACATTATTATTTGAGTTATTGCTCTTAATAACACTATTGATCTTTTGATGTGTCAACCTGGCTATGCTACAGTCTCTAGTTATTTAAATATTAGTCCAGGTGTACCAGTGAAGATAATTTATAGATGTATTCAAGGTCCAGATTCAAGTTAAATTTAAGTAGGGGAAATGACTCTGCACAATTGTAATTGGCTTAAATAAATTAATCAAAAGTCTTAGGATCAAGAAATAAATTTACATATGTTTAGTCACTGTGATTTTTGAGGTAGCTGGTTACAGGATTGTAAGTTCAATTATTTTGACTAATAAAACTGATTTATATGGGATCCACTGTATTTCTTTTCAACCTTATATTTTCATTTTTCCCAACTACCAGTTACTCCTTATGAATATTTTAATATGATTGAGGATCCTCATACTTAAATAAGCTAACAGCAATCCTCATTAATCTCTTCTAAAATCCTTCCTCTCCTCTCACATTTTGTTTGATGAAATAGATAGTTGCAGCTGCTGACTCTTCTCTCCTTTTCCACCATGTTTTGGTTCTTTAGTAATCTACAGTCTGTCTTCTTACCAGTCTAGTAAATGTGCTCTTAAGAAACACTAACTCTTTTTTGTGTTTTAAAAAAATACAAAACCAACTTTCTTGCCAATCGGTGACTTTTAGCATTGCTGAGCACTACAAATGTCTCTAAATATTGACCTAGTTTCTTTGGTGGTGGTTGTTTTTATTTCTATTTCCATCCCCCAATTTTCAATCTTTTCTTCTCCCATCAATTTCTCATGCTCCTTTATTTAAGTCTGTCATCTACTCACTCTTTTTAATCTTCACACTATGGAATTCAATTAACTGTCATATTTTTTTAAAATGTATAACTTCAAACCAAATCTCTCAAATCGCAGCAATAATTGCTGCATATGTCCACTTGTTTGAGTAAGAAATGACAATTCACTCCAGAACTGTTGCCTGGGGAATCCTATGGACGGAGGAGCCTGGCAGGCTATAGTTTATGGGGTCCCAAAGAGTCAGACAAGACAGAAGCAATTTAATACACACATATGCAAGTCTACTTGTATTAATAAGTTTATAGGAGTTTATCTCAATATGTCTAAAATTAGATTTATCTTTTCTCTCAAATATGCTTATGTAAACCCTGTGTATCCAGTTTAATAAAATGCAGCAACAACCATCCACTTGCCAATGCTTAGCATCTATGACATCATCTTTAAATTTGTCTGATCCACTTTTCATCACAAAATCATAGAAATAAAGGTTGTATCAGTCTAGTTCTCTCTTAACAGATAATTATTACCTTCGTTCAGCACTTTTGCAATAACATTATAACCACTTTCCCAGCCTCTAATTATTTCCCTGCATTCCTATAGGAAGCAATATTTTTTCCCCAAGACTTCTATTTGAAAATGGACATATAATTAAAACCCTTTGGTTGTCAGCCATCCTACTTCAGATAATACAGAAAGAACAAAATTCTATAAATGACTATGCAATTTTGGTTTTAGGTCTTCTCTCATTTCTATTCCTTTTTTTGTCTATGACCCAGCCATACAATCTTTTACATGTAAAAGCTTTCCCTGTTTTCTCCAAACTCTATAGTTTTGTGCATGATGTACTTTTCCCTATATATTCTTGTGCAAAACACTACTGGATCAACTCATGTTCTTCCTTTATACTCCAAGTGCAAAGTTAAAAGACTTTATTTTTCTAATATACTTGACTTTGTCTAATACACTAATATACACCACAAAAGACTAAAACCTGCATTTTGGGGAAACAATCTTTTGATAGCAAGCAACAAAAATTACCAACGCAGTGAAGGCTCTGCAAGGAGTGTGAACAGAAAGGTAATATATTGGATTGGCCAAGATGTACCTTCAGGTTTTTCTATAACATATTACAGAGACACTTTGGCCAACACTATACAAATGATGAAAGATCTTTGACCAAGTTTAAAAGTTTGCTTTAAACTACCAACGGTCCTCAAGTGAACTGATCAGATTTACACTATTCTATTACGAGAACAATGAAATAATAAATTACTTATGAAGTCAAATTTGCAGCGGCATGTTGAATACCTATGTTTCCAAATTCAGAAAGCAGCTGAAAGTTCATCTACTTGAACAAAGAGAATATATGAAAAAATATTAAAAACTAGTATTTGTTTTCAGAAATGTTATACCTGATATTTCAGTTTCTTTAAAAATTATGCTACTCTAATGAGGTATTGCTATTATTATTCAATTTTAAAGGTGAAATTATAGGTTCCAGATATTAAGTTACTTTTTTAAGAGCATAATAGCCATAATAAATATATACAGGATACAAATTCAGCCTCAATGAGCTGTTACATATAATTACATCATTATATAAAGAACAATACCTAATGGGAAAGAAATCATCACCAATTAAGGAAAACAAAAGCACAATGTAAAGAAACAGTACATGTTTCTTAAATGTTTTTTAAATGCTTATTTGTCTTTGAATCAAATCTACAAAAATTAGATCTTTTTAAAAATGAAAGTGACACTAAATAAGGCATTTTAACTGATCTGCATCTATGTGTGATTATAATGGATTGTGTCTCTTATGAACATTCCATTGTTAGAAGATTTCTTGTGTAATTATAAGATGAAAAACAGATTACTGATATTACCCTCTGTGATGGGACTCCTTGCTGTTGCAAATGGAAGGAGATTTTTTTGAGTTAATTGAAAACACAGCTTGATGTTCCCCTGCAGTTTAAATACAGAAACTCAATGCACAGAAAAATATTAATAAATAAACTGTGCTAAAGTAATTTTTGATTTTCAAATGTCAAATTTTGACATCTGAATTGACAAATTATTTGATAAAGAGAATTCTGAATTATAGTTATTTTATGATATTCAAGTATCTCCAAACATACCATGTGTACAATTCATTACTAAAAACAAAGATTCATTTTTAAATGAATGTTCATCATTTTAAGAAACATTCAAATTAGCAACAACAGTTACTGGGGAAAAATATTTTATAAGAGTCAATATCTAAATAGGCATTTGTATAAAAGTTTTCAATATAGTATGTCATTTTTATAGAAAAAAATTTTCTTTCTAGGAAGGTATTTTCATTACTGCCATTCTGCAAGTGACAAAACTAAGACGTTATAAAATTACTAACCATGCCTATAATGTAATAACTGATAAAGTGGTAAAGTCAGGTACCATCTCTGGGGCTACTCAATTTAATGATCTTCCTCTCTATATTCACCCAGTGTTTTTGAAACAGGCACTATCTAATGGCTAGGAATGAAGTCATGAACTGTAGCTTAAAAAAAAAAAAACACTGTATATGCTGGGAAAGATTAAAGGCAGGAGGAGAAGGGGACAAAAGAGGATGAGATGGTTGGATGGCATTACCGACTTAAAGGACATGAGTATGAGTAAGCTCTGGGAGTTGCTAATGGACAGAGAAGCCTGGTGCTCTGCAGTCCATGGGGTCGCAAAATGTCAGACACGACTGAGGAACTTAACTGAACTGAAATAAATAATTACAGGAGTAACTATGCAATATGATTTATATGAATAAACTAATTAGGATAAGTAAAAAGAGTAGTTGGGGGAGAGGATATTGATGTTTCTGACAGAGTGGTCAAGAAGTCCTCTTCAAGTAGCAAACTCTTTAAAAAGTCAAACTGGAATAAAGTTAACAAAGTTAATGAATGAATCACAAGATACCATTAGAGTATTTATACACTACGACTTCCCATGTGACTCAGTGGTAAAGTATCAGCCTGCCAATGCCGGAGACACAGGAGATGTCTCCCACGGGTTAGATCCCTGGGTCAGGAAGATCCTCTAGAGGGGGAAATGACAATCAACTTCAATAACCTTGCCTGGAAAATTCCATGGACAGAGGAGCCTGGTGAGATACAGTCTATGTAGTCGAAGAGTCGGACATGACTGACAACTGTGCACACACATTTATATCCTACATACTTCCTTACACGTATATTCCACATCATATTATTTTATATATGCTTAATACATGTGTTGCTTCGGTAATGTCTGACTCCTTGCGATCCTATGGACTGTAGCCCACAAAAATTCTCTCCATGGGATTCTCTAGGCAAGAATACTGGAGCGGGATGCTGTGCCCTTCTTCAGGGGATCTTTTTGGTCCTGGGATAGAATCTGCATCTCTAACATCTCCTGCATTCGCAGATGGGTTCTTTAGCACTAATTCCATCTGGGAATCCTACCTTTATATATACACAGACTTTCGTGTACATATAAACACATGAAAACCTATATATACATATATATATATATATATATAGTCACACTGTATATTGTCACCCTGACTATTTAACTTATATGCAGAGTACATCATGAGAAACACTGGGCTGGAGGAAGCACAAGCCAGAATCAAAATTGCCAGGAAAAATATTCACAACCTCTGATATGTAGATGACACCACCATTATGGCAGAAAGCAAAGAAGAACTAAAGAGCCTCTTGATGAAAGTGAAAGAGGAAACTTAGAAAGTTGGCTTTAAAGCTCAACATTCAGAAAACTAAGATCATGGCATCTGGTCCCATCGCTTCACAGCAAATAGATGGGGAAACAGTGGAAACAGTGGATGACTTAATTTTTTGGTTCTCCAAAACCACTGCAGATGGTGAGTGCAGCCATGAAATTAAGAGATGCTTACCTTTTGGAAGAAAAGTTATGAGCAACCTAGACAGCACATTAAAAAGCAGAAACATTACTTTGCCAACAAAGGCCCATCTCATCAAGGCTATGGTTTTTCCAGTAGTCATGTATGGATGTGAGATTTGGACTATAAAAGAAAGCTAAGCATTGAAGAATTGATGTTCTTGAACTGTGATGTTGGAGAAGAATCTTGAGAGCCCGTTGGACTGCAAGGATATCCAACCAATCCATCCTAAAGGAAATCAATCCTGAATATTCTTTGGAAGGACTGATGTTGAAGCTGAAATTCCAATATTTTGGCCACCTAATGCAAATATTTTGGCACCCCACTCCAGTACTCTTGCCTGGAAAGTCCCATGGATGGAGGAGCCTGGTAGGCTGCAGTCCATGGGGTCACTAAGAGTCGGATAGGACTGAGCGACTTCACTTTCACTTTTCACTTTCATGCAGTGGAAAAGGAAATGGCAATCCACTCCAGTGTTCTTTCCTGGAGAATCCCAGGGACAGGGGAGCCTAGTGGGCTGTCGTCTCTGGGGTCGCACAGAGTCAGACAGGATTGAAGCGACTTAGCAGTGGTAGCAGCAGCAGAAATGCAAAGAACTGACTCATTGGGAAAGACTCTAATGCTGGGAAAGATAGAAGGTGGGAGGGGAAGGGGACAACAGAGGATGAGACGGTTGGATGGCATCACCGACTCAATGGACATGAGCCTGAGTAAACTCAGGAGTTGGTGATATACAGGGAGGCCTGGCATGCTGCACTCCATGGGGTCGCAAAGAGTTGGACACGATTGAGTGACTGAACTAAATTGACTGATATACATATAATTTTTCTAGATTTAAAAGTCTCTCAACCAAATTTAAAATTTGTTCAAGGAATAAACTTCTAAGCATTTCAGAATCAAGATAAATGTATAATTATTCCAGCCCTCATTTCTACTCCTCATCCCGTATACAATCACACCCACAGTAGACATGGTGGAAATAAGTTGTTTTACTGACTAAATATATTTTCGATAAATGAGTATGTATTAGGACATACTGTGTGAGTGTGTGATACCTAGTATGCCATATATATCATATAAGTATATATGCATATACACATATATTATGTGTGTGTGTATGATATGCATAAACAGTATGAATATATATGAATTCCATTCCTATTCCAAACATCAATTCAAAAACCTCAGGCATCCTTGTCAGATAAATTATCAACCTCTTATTCCACAATTCCTGACTATTCAGTTAAACTATTATTTCCTGATCACAAGTGTAATATTTGACCATCTCTTGATTCAGACAGCAAAGACAAATAAATATACCGCTGACTTTGCAAGCATCTTACAGCATCTATAACATGTTATAGCATCTCATGCTGTCACAGCCCATACCTAGTTGGAATAATAGATCCGTGTATAATCTAGATTTTTAAAACATTTTAACAAATATTCAAAGTATTTCCTGTGAAAAACTAAATGTAAACTGGGGGCAAAATGGCAGGCAGCTAGGAGTGAATATGGTAGGACTATAAGAAACATATTGTNATCCGTGTATAATCTAGATTTTTAAAACATTTTAACAAATATTCAAAGTATTTCCTGTGAAAAACTAAATGTAAACTGGGGGCAAAATGGCAGGCAGCTAGGAGTGAATATGGTAGGACTATAAGAAACATATTGTAAACTCATTTGTGCCTGGGTAATTGCTCTTGCTAAGTCAGGAGAATGTATACTATTTTCAAAGGAAAGATACACTGTTGCTATAACAAAAGCTAAAATGTGACAACTACTATTATAATGGCACCTCAGGTTACATGGGTACCATATGTCCCAAGGACAAGTATTGTTTCTAACATGAGAACAAGCTATGAAAAGTATCTAAGGAACTAAGTAGCTAAGGAACCCAAATTTCTAGGGATGGTCTCCGTGTGTCTTCTATTAGGACTTTTAAACAAATTTAATATGACATACCCATTTATTAAAGTACAGTTGGATCTGCTGGGTTACAAAGACCAGTTGAGATGGGATCTTACATTACACCCTGGAAATGTTGCAGAATCTTTTCTGGTGCAGGGTTACACTCAAATCCTGCAGCCTTTGAAACTACCTGAATGCAATGTATTTTGCTTCTAAAATCCAAGGGGCCCCAACAAGCTTTGTGTTAGTTACAGGCTGTTTTAGTTATAGCCTGTATAAATAATAGTAACATGGGTTCCAATTTTGGAGAAGGAAATGGCAACCCACTCCAGTGTTCTTGCCTGGAGAATCCCAGGGACAGGAGAGAGCCTGGTGGGCTGCCATCTATGGAACCACACAGAGTTGGACACGACTGAAGTGAGTTAGCAACAGCAGTATTCCAATTTGAAGAGGATACTATGCCAGTTTAGATCACTGGATCCCTGAAAATTTCACTGAGGTACCAGGACCTTGAATTTCCCTCCTTTATTTTTCATCTTTTTAGCAGATATGTGTCATAACTTTGTTCTTTTCTCATTCTCAAATCTAAGCAGCATGCTATTACCAACCGTGTTACATTCTATGTTATGCCAAGGAAATTGAGATCTTTGCACTCTTCTACTATATTGCATGTAGTAGTCCTTAAAACAGCAAAAAGAACAATTGCCACATCAGGGGCTTAATATTACATTTCAGGCCTTGCTCCAGGAAGAGTATCACACTTGAAACTGCAGTGCAATTTAAATAAGGACGAAGTAAAATTTCTCTAAAGTCTACAGCCATTCTTGGAGACTGATAAAACTTCTGAATAGACTAAATTGAGGGGTTTCCCCACTGATTCGGATGGAAAACAATCAGCCCACAATGCAGGAAACCCAGGTTCATTCCTTGGGTCGGGAAGATCAACTGGAGAAGGGAATGGCTCCCCATTTCCAGTATTCTTGCCTGGAGAATCCCATGGACAGAAGAGCCATGGCAGGCTGTATACATGGACTGTACATGGTGTCACAATGAGTTGGACCACGGGGTGACTGACACTTTCACCTTTTTTCTCATAAATAAGAATGCGACAGAAATCACTGACCTCCTTTTTCTAAGTTTTTTTTTTTTTTCTAGTGGCATTAACTTATTGAATTTCTCCCAGTTAGTTATGCAGGTTTTTTGTTTTTTAAATTTCCCAGACTGGGTAAAAAAAGGAGGCTAGCGAATGGCTTCCACATAGTAGTACCTATATTAAAGCCCTCAGCCTGTTACTGTAGAACTACTATGGGAAATCTGCTCGTTGGCAAAAAGTTTACTCTAATCACATATACAGGAACTAGAGAATTAGGACAGAGCAGCTCCTTGGACCCAATGGAGTCATGTACAAGATCTGTGTCCAAACATTAATAATTACTGAAGGTCCAGAACTAAACTTCTACTGGTGAAGGAGGGTCATATTGCTTGCCCAAGGAATAATATTAATACAACACCACTGTCTACAGAGAGCTTTATTTCCTCATATTTTTCATTTTATAGGCTCTGAAATTTAATTATCTGTAACTACCCCAGCCACTAGTGGTTGTCACTCCAGCAATCATGAGCAGCAGCTGCATGTCTTATCAAAGCCTGGGCTTTCCTGGATGCTTCATCTTCAACAGCCAGGGGTGGTAATTTAATTAACCCAATGCCAGGGCACACCATATCCTTAGTATATTTCTTTTCCAAGGCAAAGAAACTCAGTTTCTGGAAACCTCAGAATTTCATTCAGAAAGGTATATTTCCTGAAAATGCTTTGGTGTCTGTTATTGTTTCACCTCTGGTCCAGTCAGAACACAGAAAACACACTGTGTGCTGAAGTGGGCCCATAAAGGTGAGGTGACCGTGTACTTGTTTTCCTAAGTCCATATCCAGTGACATGCAAGGGCATTTTGAAATCTGCTGTGTTGGGAGTATTCAAACCTAAGAAATGAACAANGGTGGGAAGGAATCTCAGTTTCCCGTAGTTGATTTAGTACTGCTGCTGACTCACTGGCTGCTCACTGTCACAGGGAGAGACGATGACAAAATGACAGGAAGAAAAGGCATAATCCCAGACAGGCTTCAGCTCTGAACCCACTGAAACAATACTGGCAGAAAGCCATCTGATCTGTGATGTACCTGACCTTCTCTCACAAAGTCTGGGTATTCAAGTCAGAGGGCTTTTTATGCTGCCTTCTTTCTGAGCCTGGAGCAAGAATTCACTGAACAGGTAAAAATTCAAGAGATGCATATACAAAAAGATTCATTTGCTCCATTGTCATTAGATTAAACATAAATTTAATACTACATATAATAATGGCTTAAAGAGACCTGCAATTAAATTTGAAATTGACTTATCAAAATACATCTGTAAATGAAATATTATATAAATTACTATAGTTACTTTTGTATATGACATACAACTCTGTTACTCATGAACTGGCCAAAAAGCATTAAGTAAAATAAAGTCAATAAAATAAAGTCATACTACTACCAGTTCAGTTCAGTTCAGTCTCTCAGTCATGTCCGACTCTTTCCAACCCCAAGAAGCACAGCACGCCAGGCCTCCCTGTCCATCACCAACTTCTGGAGTTCACTCAAACTCATGTCCATTGAGATTTTCCCAAATGGCTAGAGGTTTCCTTGCCCTTGGATTTGGACTAGGCTTCTGATGGGTGGAGGCAAAATACTCCTTATCTCTCCTTCTAAAAGCTTCTACTTGATCATTCTAAATGCCGTCAGCCAACCATTCTTGGAGAATGAGAATGCCAATTCCTTTTATAAATCAGATCACCATAAACTCCCCTAATTCTTACTACACAGACATGCATTCAATTACCTTCAAGAACCAGACTTAGATACCTCCACAAGCTGAATTTGGTATAAATTAAAAGCTAATTCACATCCTCTATCTAACAGAAAATACGCTGTAGGANAAAGATTCATTTGCTCCATTGTCATTAGATTAAACATAAATTTAATACTACATATAATAATGGCTTAAAGAGACCTGCAATTAAATTTGAAATTGACTTATCAAAATACATCTGTAAATGAAATATTATATAAATTACTATAGTTACTTTTGTATATGACATACAACTCTGTTACTCATGAACTGGCCAAAAAGCATTAAGTAAAATAAAGTCAATAAAATAAAGTCATACTACTACCAGTTCAGTTCAGTTCAGTCTCTCAGTCATGTCCGACTCTTTCCAACCCCATGAATCACAGCACGCCAGGCCTCCCTGTCCATCACCAACTTCTGGAGTTCACTCAAACTCATGTCCATCGAGATTTTCCCAAATGGCTAGAGGTTTCCTTGCCCTTGGATTTGGACTAGGCTTCTGATGGGTGGAGGCAAAATACTCCTTATCTCTCCTTCTAAAAGCTTCTACTTGATCATTCTAAATGCCGTCAGCCAACCATTCTTGGAGAATGAGAATGCCAATTCCTTTTATAAATCAGATCACCATAAACTCCCCTAATTCTTACTACACAGACATGCATTCAATTACCTTCAAGAACCAGACTTAGATACCTCCACAAGCTGAATTTGGTATAAATTAAAAGCTAATTCACATCCTCTATCTAACAGAAAATACGCTGTAGGGGGAAGGAACCAATATTTTGTCTGATGTATAGGTATGCTAGAACCTCTTCCTTTCCTCATTTTTTGACTTAGCTTTAAATCTCATGATAGAAAAAGGGAGGTGAAGGGGCAAGAGGGAGCAAGCAAGCATGTGCATAGAAGACATAGAGGATGGAGAGGAGGGAGAAATCCCCAAAAATCTAGCCTGAGCTGCAGTTTGTGGGTCTGGGTGATGGCAGTTGAAACTTAAGAGGGTCCTTAGGATGTAGCTTGGTCCTGGCAAGGAGTTATTTATCTCAAAAGATATTCAGGCTTCCCAGGAAAGAAAGAGGAAATGAAGCTTTTTCCCAGATTCAGCTAAGCTAAGCATGGTAATATAGGATATCTGAAGCATTTGTTATCTGGAGACATCAGAGTAACTCTTTCTCATCTTCCATGGGGATCTTGGCTACACTGGGTGGGAGATGTCAACAATTTGTTTATCTCATTAGGGACTGAATTTCTGACTCTTCCAGAGAACAGATACTGAAGTGCAGATAACCCATTTGAGAAAATGGAGTCCTTGGGTTCAATAATTTGCTGGAATCCTATCCCAGCAACTTTGTGACAGTAACGACTGAGGTTTTCTAGGACATCTATAAAGGAATGGGATGATTTATGCAGAAGAACGTTTGAAGATAGATAAAGAAAACTGCTGACCATAACTATGGTGATGTTAAATCTATTAATAGAAAGAGCAGACAGCCCAAGGCCCTCTAGGAGGGACAGAGTCAGTCCACGGAAACACTGGTGACGAGGAGGTCACAGGCAGAGACTGTGACTTGAGGAAACAGACAGACCAAAGAATTTGCAGATTTAAGGATGTGGTTTCAGGATACAAGGAACCAGGAGAGCATCTGAGAAAAAGGAATGTAGGTGTTTGATGGTGGAAAATGAAATGTGTTGAGGATCATGTAAAAGGGTTTTATCTGCACTCAGAAACCCTAACACTCCAGGGACTAACACTGTAGGAGAGTGGTCTCTGCCCTTGAGTGGGTAGGGAGGGTGAGGGAGACGTGGTGATGGGAGGCCCGGGTGCAGCGGAGGCCTCGGGAGTCCAGTGAGGACCCAGACTTGCTCCTAAGATAAAGGCCTCTCTATTAAAAGTTCAATCAGACGCTGAGAAGAAAAACATGGCAAACAAGGGTGAGAAAGAGAACACATAACAACGGGTATAAGGAAGACACTGAGAATGCACAACACACGGAGCCCAGGCGAAAAGTCTGCTGCTACGGCTACTCTGCATCACGTGCACAGGGGTGCCTGTGGGAGCACCGGGTGCATGGGGAGGCGCTAGTGCTTCTCTTTACCATCCCCCTATTCTGATGGGTCTCACTGATGGCGTTAAGTGGGCCATCATGGAGATGCGTGCTAAGAATCAACAAGAACAAATCTCAGAAGCATCTTGGGTGTACTTATCTTTGAGAGCAATCTCAACTGCCCTAACACATCTGAGCTGGGCAAGGAGAACAAGTGACTGGAGCCTCCTGGGAGAATTCCAGATAAAAAGCACTGAGCAGGACAGGATAGACTCAAAACATGTGGGCTAACTTCCAGACATTCAAGTTGGTTTTAGAAAAGGCAGAACCAGAGATCAAATTGCCAACATCCACTGGAATATCAAAAAAGCAAGAAAGTTCCAGAATAACATCTATTTATGCTTTATTGACTATGCCAAAGCCTTTGACTGTGTAGATCACAATAAACTGTGGAACATTCTGAAAAAGATGGGAATACCAGACCACCTGATCTCCTCTTGAAAAACCTGTATGCAGGTCAGGAAGCAACAGTTAGAACTGGACATGGAACAACAGACTGGTTCCAAATAGGAAAAGGAGTACGTCAAGGCTGTATATTGTCACCTTGCTTATTTAACTTCTATGTAGAGTATATCATGAGAAATGCTGTGCTGGAAGAAGCACAAGCTGGAATCAAGATTGCCGGGAGAAATATCAATAACCTCAGATATGCAGATGACACCACCCTTATGGCAGAAAGTGAAGAGGAACTAAAAAGCCTCTTGGTGAAAGTGAAAGTGGAGAGTGAAAAGGTTGGCCTAAAGCTCAACATTCAGAAAACGAAGATCATGGCATCCGGTCCCATCACTTCATGGGAAATAGATGGACAAACAATGGAAACAGTGGCAGACTTTATTTTGGGGGTCTCCAAAATCACTGCAGATGGTGATTGCAGCCATGAAAATAAAAGANCCTGCCACCTGTCCATGGGATTTCCCAGGTAAGAATCCTGGAGCAGGTTGCCATTTTCTTCTCAAAAGGATCTTCTTGACTCAGGGATCAAATCCAGATCTTCTGCATTGAAGGTGGAATATTTATCAACTGACCCACCAGGGAAGTCCTAAAAGAAAGCCAGCTGGTCAGAGAAATTGGGAAATATCATTTGCAAAGTAAAAGCGTGGGGAAAAAAAAATTCATATAAAAGACAGACTTGGAATTAGTAGTAAGTAACCAGAATTTAAAACTTATCCATCTTGTAAAAGTGTTTAAAATTTTATACTGAGAGCAAGTGAACAGGTATGAAATGCTTGATAGGGAAGAGCTAATCAAATATAACTTTAGAAACAGCACTTGGCATTAGTGATCAGGGTACACAGGAAACAAGATGGAAATAATGGTAAAGGAAACATTTAAAAGACCTGTTGCAGTAACTTAGGTGACAGTTTTTGAGAGCCTCAGTTATAGCAGAGGCAGTGTGCTGGAGGAAAAGCTTAGTTGGAATAGCAACTCAGGACATCAAACTCCATTTGTCTTCCCACTAATTAGGTAACACAAAGGGAAGACTAGCTTTAAACTCTGAAACTATTTTCCTACGGAAATTTTTTAAATATGCCAAACTATATAAGAAAGAAGTTATTAAATACAGAGTATATTTCATTACTTCTAATTTTAAATCATTAAGACATTCATTGCTTCTATTTAAACACACAATGTTCAACTGCAAACATTATTCACTGTTGTTCAAACGATATTTTAACTATCAAATTAATCTGAGAATTAAAAATATAATTCAAAGTTAGAGATGCCGTTATTTCACCATAATAGTTTGGGTGAAAATAAAATAATTTATTCAATTATACAGCAATAAAGCAGGTATTAACTTCACAGTAATTTATGCCCTAATAAATATATTCAGATCTGAAGTAAAGTATTTTTACATTATGTTTATATTCAAGTATAGCAATGTGTAACACACTGAAAATTATTTAAGGTCTTGATCTTGATTATTCAGATAGTAGTATTCTGGAGTCATTATATATCCTAATTTGCATCAGATATAGAATTAAGAGCATTAATATAATCTAAGGGCACATATATGTTGCTGGGAAAATATTTATTGATGGGTTCATGTACAAGCCATTCACAAGCCTATGTACCACTGGTGCTTCAGAGAATCAGGATTAGGCAGCAAACTGACAGTGTTACTGAAAATTACCAAAACTGCAAAGTTTGGTCCCAACAGAAGTAACCAAATGGCCAAATGAAAACTGTCTAAAATGTTAGTCTGGGTACTATTCAGGTAATTGTTGGCCTCCAGAGGTGCTACTAATAAGTATAAAATAGAGACAAGGCATCCTCAACAGCAGTTCAATTTTCAAAATTAGGAGATCATGCCAAGGCAGAAGCCCCATGCTATTAAAGATTCAGTTTCAGGAGGGGCAGCTCATGAAGTGCTACTATGGGGCATGACATGAGTTTCTCTGTTCTTCCATCTGATTTCATCAAATTAAACAATCTGATTAATGGTTCTCATTAGCAACAAAGGATATGCAGGAGACTGGCTCTGGTTTCTTGATCTAATGTGAATCACTTTAGCTCTCTGCACTTCTGGATGAATTCTTGTTGAAGGAGAAGGAGTTTGCTGACATATTTACAGTACCTGATTTGACTGCCTTAGAAACAGACTTGTACCAATAGATGGCACAAGAAGACACTTCCTATGGGATAAAGGAAAGGCAAAAACAGGTGAAACAGAGCTTACCTAACAACGACTAAAATTATCTAGAAATACTGAAGGCGTCACAACTCTGGGAGTATATTTAACCCACAATTAGCTGATTAAAGAAAAAATAACTTATTAGCACCATAAAATAATCATCAATTTCAGCAGAGTTGACAATGATGTGGAGAAGGGAGGATTAACAGGTAAAAAGAAAGACTGGATGCTTCTGCAAACACTTTGCCAGAACAGTAAACAAAGTGTTAAATTGCCAAAAAAAAAAAAAAAAAAGGAAATAAATTTTAAGATATAAGACCTAAAGGCAAGCTGCGCTGCGCTTCTGCTTAGTTGCTCAGTCATGTCCAACTCGTTGCGACGCCATGGACTAGAGTCCACCCGGCTGCTCTGTCCATGGGGATTTATCCAGGCAAGAATGCTGGAGTGGGCTGCTGTGCCCTCCTCCAGGGGATCGTCCCACCTCAGGGATTGAACCCAGGTCTCTCGCTTTGCAAGCAGATTCTTTACCATCTGAGCCACTTGGGAAAACTACTTAGGCATAATTTCCCCATGGACTATATATTCTAATAAAACAAAAAAAATGTGATACATACAGTCTTTGATAAGGAGCCATGTTAATTTGGAAAATATAAAATAGTTGGGATATGTACTTTAAAAGGATATAAGCTCTGAACATATTTATTAGTATAATTCAATAAAAGTGAATCTCTTTATATTTATTTCAGGACGTTGTTAAATTCAGATGAACATCCAAAAGCAATGACAAAGCAATTTAATCCTTTACAACAGTCTTTTGAAAAATGCCAAAGGTGCTGCAGTAACCCCTGGGGAAAACTTCATAAAGTACCTGTCACCCAATTATCTTTTGAAAGCCTCAAGCTCCGATATTGCCTGTCTCCCTCCCTCCTTGCCTTTCTCCTTCCCTTCCTCAGACAGTGCAGTATGCCTCACATTTCCTCAAATTCAGCCCAATTCTGTGCTTTTTGAAAGGGTACTTCCTTTCGCTTTTTGACCATAGTCCGTCCTCCCCTAAGATTTTTTGAATTCTCAAATGCAAAAGGGGCAATTCAGTTTGAGTTCCTTTCAATTCTCTCAACACTTACAATGATCTGAAAAAAAAAGGGATAGTAACCACATACTCTGTACTGTCTTTATAAGCAGAAGATGCGTCTTTTAAAAACAAATTACTCACTATCAATGGATACTTTATACACACAATTGTACTGAGAGCCACATCAATTCAGTTCAGTTCCTTAGTCGTGTCCGACTCTTTGCGACCCCATGGACAGCAGCACGCCAGGCCTCCCTGTCCATCACCAACTCCTAGAGTCTACTCAAACTCACATCCATCATGTCGGTGATGCCATCCAACCATCTTATCCTCGGTCGTCCCCTTCTCCTGCCTTCAATATTTCCCAACATCAGGGTCTTTCCAAATGAGTCCATTCTTTGCATCAGGTGGCCAAAGTACTGGAGTTTCAGCTTCAACATCAGTCCTTCCAATGAAGACCCAGGACTGATCTCCTTTAGGATGGACTGGTTGGATCTCACAGTTGAAGGGACTCTCAAGGGTCTTCTCCAACACCACAGTTCATATTAGCCTCCCATAAATATCTACATTTGAAGTAGAAACTATGTCTTAAAAATAATTTATATGAATGTAGCAGTTTTATCTTTCCATCCCACTCCCACAGATCTTACCTGCTCTGTCTGAAAGAAACTGATGGCTCAGCAGTAAAGAATTTGCCTGCAAATTCAGGAGACCCGAGTTCCATCCCTGGGTCAGGAAGATCTCCTGGAGAGGGAAATGGCTTTATGCTTTCCAGTATTCTTGCCTGGGAAATCCCACATACAGAGGGCCCTCATGGGCTATAGTCAGGGTTTCCAAGAGATAGATACCACTTGGCAACAAAACCACCACCACCATCAGAACTTGATAACTCTTCGTTTCTGATAATTCTACTTTGTTTCCTCTCCTACATTTCTATCAAGTCTGTTTGGTAAAGCATTTGAGCATGTATGTATGTGTATGCATGTATCATATATGTGTGACCAATTACACTAAATCAAAATAAATAAAACAATTAAATGGATCCCGATTTTTTGCAGTTTAAAAGAGAATTTGCTACAGATTTTATAGCAATTTTGAAAGAAAATATTCTAACATTTGCCAGCTGTGAGAACTGTATTTCAGATAAACAACATTGTTCCCATTTTAGTCCAAAATCATATTACAGCTGCTGAGTAAAGAATGAATTTAGATTTCTTCAATTTTTTTTCCAAGGGGGAAGGTTATAAAGACTGAATGAATTAGTAATGCAGGCATTAAAATAGTATTAGCATGCAGTTCATACTTCAAATATAGAAACAAATTAGTTTCAAATCTTATATTCCATACACTCAGTGATCACACTGTCCCTATAAAGGGTAAATACATTATGAATTCTAAGGCATGGTTCCCTTCGAAGTAAGCAGTGATCTCAACTTGATGAAACCAATAAAAAGATGTGGAACTGGCTGTATTAATTAAAAAGTAGAATAGATTTTAAAAATAGAATATAACTGATCAGAGTGCATGCCTACTGTAAGGATAAGTATAGTCTTTGATATTTTCCTTTGGATATGTAAATAAATATTTTTATACAATGCATTTCTGAGTTGTTTTCTAAGTTACAAGTAGATATAAAAAATACACTGATCTTAATTTTACATTTCACTGAATTTTGACTAATTTATACATCTAGGAAATCAACACAAAAATACAAAGCAGTGTCATCAGCCTAGAACCTTCCCTAATGTCTTTTTCAGCTATGTGCCTCTACCAGAAAGGCAAGCACTATTCCAACTTCAGTTGATTTGCTTTTCAAATTCTACAACTTCATATAAGTAGGGTGATATAGGATATGTTCCCTTTTTTCCTTCTGTGTATGTTGCATTGGCTTTGCTATTTTAAAAGTCTAAGCATGACAGTTTAGAATGTTTAGATTTAGATATTACTTTTTATAATATAAACTTTATAATTTCATATTATGAACTTTTCTTATAGCACTGCTTTAGCCGCAAGACATAGATTTCTATATACTGTGTTTTCATTTGTATTCAGTTTAAAATATTTTCTGATTTGCCTTGCTATATATATATCCTTAAAAGTATATATCCCTATGCTTGAAAATTTTAATCTATTTCTTACAGTTATGGAGAGAGGAATACTAAGCCTCAGATTACATTTATGTCTACATTTTTTTTCCTTTTTAATCTATCAGTTATGTTTCTACTGTTAGGAAGAATATGGATGGTCAGAATTATTATTTTGTAGTGGATATATGAAGCTCTATTAGGGACATATACATAATTTAATTGTGAGGCTGTCTGATCATGTTCTTTGTCTTGAAGCCAAGTTTATCTCATAGTAATATACCATGTTAGGTTTCTTATGACTTTCATTATATTTTTTTCTTGCATTTTAACTGCAATCTATCAATATTTGTTACTTCATATTTATAGTTTCTCTCTCATAAACAGCATATAATTGTGTCTTCACTTATTGATGCTGATAATCTCTAATATTCTAGTTGGAGTTATTAGCATATCTACAACTGTGCAGTCATTAGTAATGACTGACCTTAAGTTAATCACATTTATTTTTTCTATTTCCTTCCTCACTTCTCTTTATCTTTGATACTCTTGACATATTTGGAACTGAAGAATTTCTCTAACTCTATTCTCATTTGAAATGCTGTCTATAATTGTGTTATTCTTTGGAAATTGTGCTAGGTAGTAATGATGATTTTTAAATTATTATAATTTAAACTAAATTAATATTAAACTTTGTTTTATGAAGGCAAGGATTCTATCTGCTGCTATTATATGTATACTGCTATATCTCTAGCATTTAGAACACTGGTACAATGTAGGAACCCAATAAATGCTGAATAAAAGAATGCTAGCTATTACTGTCTATGCTGATTTTACTCAAATATTTAGGACCGACAGTGCAAGCCTAGAGGACTGGAGGGGAAGACTGAGTATCTATTAACAGGAAGGATACAGGATTTCCTGGAAAGAAATTACTCTTCAAATACAGAGCCCCTGAGAGAAACCTACTAGGGATTCCCAGGAAGAACCTCAGGACAGAAGTGAATCTGTCTGCATCTTGACCTTGAATTTCCCAGATTCTAGAATGGCTCCAGTGCTCTTTACTCCTTCCTGAAGATTTGAGTTTTTATCTGGTATGAAAAGGTTTCCTTTGGCATGTCCTATAATTGAGGTATGTAGGTGATGAAGTCTCTTAGTATCTTTTCTGCTAATATTTTTATTTCACCCTCATTCTTGAAAGGTAGTTTATTGGATTTAAATATATATATGTATATTATATATATAGTAAATGTATATTAATTATGTATATTTAATATTTAATATCATTTATTATTTTTATTATATATAGTGGATATATTAAATAAGTTTTATTTATTATTTAATATTATTTATTTATTAGTTAATATTTATTTAATAAATAAATTATTTATTATTTATTAAATATTATATAGCAAATATATATATATATATAGAAAATAGGTACAGAGCTCATGAAGGCTATTTTTATTGGACATAACATTCTATGCAGAATTTCTTTCATCATTTTAAAAATATTCCACTGTCTTCTGACCTCCACAGTTTTTGAGTGAGCAGTCAATACAATTCTTGGTGTTACACACGTTGTGCCTCCCCCACCCCACCCACACACTGGCTATATTCAAGATTATTTCTTTATCTTTAGTTTCCAGCCCTCAGTTTGAATGTGATGAGCCTAGGGAGTTTTCTTTCAATTTATCCTGCTTGGTCTCTGGTGTATCTTTTAAAGTTTAAAATATCTTTTCCGATATTTGGAAACTTAATTNGAAAGAGACAGAGATGTGTATAAGAGACAGGTGTTACACACGTTGTGCCTCCCCCACCCCACCCACACACTGGCTATATTCAAGATTATTTCTTTATCTTTAGTTTCCAGCCCTCAGTTTGAATGTGATGAGCCTAGGGAGTTTTCTTTCAATTTATCCTGCTTGGTCTCTGGTGTATCTTTTAAAGTTTAAAATATCTTTTCCGATATTTGGAAACTTAATTCCGATTTTTGGTTTTCTAAAAATACTGTGTCTCCTATATTGTCTCACTTACAGGGTCATCATTACTATCTTCCTAAATTCCATATATATGTGTCAGTATACTGTATTGGTGTTTTTCTTTCTGGCTTACTTCACTCTGTATAATCGGCTCCAATTTCATCTATCTCATTAGAACTGAGTCAAACTTATTCTTTTTAAGGGCTGAGTAATATTCCATTGTGTATATGTACCACAGCTTTCTTATCCATTCATCTGTTGATGGACATCTGGGTTGTTTCCATGTTCTGGCAATTATAAATAATGCTGCAATGAACATTGGGGTACATGTGTCTCTTTCAATTCGGGTTTCCTCGGTGTGTATGCCCAGCAGTGGGATTGCTGGGTCATAGGGCAGTTCTATTTGCAATTTTTTAAGGAATCTCCACACTGCCCTCCATAGTGG
>SJYW01009041.1:60743-125265 GCA_006410735.1 Raphicerus campestris
CTATTTGCAATTTTTTAAGGAATCTCCACACTGCCCTCCATAGGGGTGGGGAGGGAGCTGGGAGGGGGCTTCGGCATGGGGAGATCGTGTACACCTGTGGATGATTCATGTCAATGTATGGCAAAACCAATACAGTACTGTAAAATAGAATAAAGTATTAAAAGGAAAAAAAAAAAAATACTGTACATTATTCTACCTATTTTATCTCTTTTTCTTCTAGCTCTTTAATTGTACGTATGTTAGAACCTATAATACTCTCCCACAGGTCTATAAGATACTTGTTTTTTGTTTCTTTTTTTTTAAAAACATTTTTCTTTCCATTCCTCAGATTCAGTTAGTTCAGTTCAGTCACTTAGTTGTGTCCAACTCTTTGCGACCCCATGGACTGCAGCACACCAGGCTTCACAGTCCTTCCCCAAATCCTGAAGCCTGATCAAACTCATATCCATCAAGTTGGTGATGCCATCCAACCATCTCATTCTCTATCGCCTCTTCTCCTCCTGCTTTTCAAACCTCCTCAGCATCAGGGTCTTTTCTTTTCCAATGAGCTGCTAAGTCTACTAAGTCACTTCAGTCGTGGCCGACTCTGTGCGATCCCATAGACTGCAGCCCACCAGGCTCCCCGTCTCTGGGATTCTCCAGGCAAGAACAATGGAGTGGGTTGCCATTTTCTTCTACAGTGAGCTAGCTGGCTCTTTGCATTAGGTGGCCAAAGTATTGGAATTTCAGTATCAGTCATTCCAATGAATATTCAGGACTGACTTTGTTTAGGATTGACTGGTTTGATCTCACTTCAGTCCAAGGTACTCTAAAGAGTCTTCTCCAACACCACAGTTCAAAAGCATCAATTCATCAGTGTTCAGCTTTCTTTACAGCCCAACGCTCACATCCATACATGACTACTGGAAAAACCATAGCTTTGACTATGTGGACCTTTGTTGGTAAAGTAATGTCTTTGTTTTTTAATATGCTGTCTAGGCTGGACATAACTTTTATTCCAAGGAGCAAGTAACTTTTAATTTCATAGCTGCAGTTCACCATCTGCAGTGATTTTGGAGCCCAAGAAAATAAAGGCTGTCAGTGTTTCCACTGTTTACCCATCTATTTGTTGTGAAGTGATGAGACCAGGTGCCATGATCTTAATTTTCTGAATGTTGAGTTTTAAGCCATTTTTTTCACTCTCCTCTTTCACCTTCATCAAGAGACTCTTTTAAAAAAATATATAAATTTATTTTAATTGGAGCTTAATTACTTTACACTATTAAGAGACTCTTTAGTACATCTTCAATTTTTGCCACAAGGGTGGTGTCACCTGTATATCTGAGGTTATTGATATTTCTCCCAGCAATCTTGACTCCAGCTCATGCTTCATCCAGCCCAGCGTTTCTCATGATGTACTCAGGATATAAGCTAAGTAAGGAGGTGACAATATACAGCCTTGACGTACTCCTTCTCAACTGGGAACCAATCCGTGTTCCATGTCTGATTCTAACTGTTGCTTCTTGACCAGCACACAGGTTTCTCAGGAAGCAGGTAAGGTGGTCTGGCATACTCATCTCTTGAAGAATTTTTCCACAGTTTGTTGTAATCCACATAGTCGAAGCCTTTAGCATAGTCAGTGAAGCAGAAGTAGACGGTTTTTTTTTTTTCTGAATTCTCTTGCTTTATTTATGATCCAACGGATGTTGGCAATTTGATCTCTGGTTCCACTGCCTTTTGTAAATCCAGCTTGAAGTTCTTGGTTCACATGCTATTGAAGCCTAGCTTGGAGAATTTTGAGCATTACCTTGCTAGCATGTGAAATGAGTGCAATAGTACAGTACTTTGAACATTCTTTCACATTCACTTTCTTTGGGATTGTAATGAAAACTGATCTTTTTCATTTTGTGGCCACTGCTGAGTTTTCAAAATTTGCTGGCATACTGAGTGCAGCAGTTTCACAGCATCATCTTCTAGGACTTGGAACAGCTCTTCTAAAATTCCATCACTTTCACTAGGTTTGTTTGTAGTGATGTTTCTGAAGGCCCACTTAACTTCACACTCCAGGATGTCTGGCTCTAGGTGAGTGATCACACCATAATGATTATCTGGGTCGTGAAGATATTTTTTTTTTGTATAGTTCATCTGCGTATTCTTCAGATAAAATAAATTCTATTCATCTACTATCCAAATCAATAACTAGTTTCTCTTTTTTCTCCATTCTGCTGTTAAATACAGCCAGTTAATTTTTTCTTCTCCTGAGCTATCTCAGTTATTTTATACTTTATTTTTTAATCCCTTTATTTGAAAAAAAAAAAATGTGTGTGTGTTAGTCACCTAGTCGTGTCCAGCTCTTTCTGATCCCATGGACTGTAGCCTGCAAAGCTCTTCTCTCCATGGAATTCTCCAGGCAAGAATACTAGAATGGGTTTCCTCCTCCTCCAGGGGGTCTTTCTGACCCAGGGATAAAACCCAGGTCTCCTGCACTACACACAGTTTATTTACCATCTGAGCCATCAGGTAAGCCCAATCCACCCCATGCAAGTTTGTTCTTCTCAGCTATCTCAGCTATTTATACTATTATTTTTATAACTTAATTTGAAAAAAAAAAGTTTATTTTAAATTAACAACAATAACATTTTGATATGAATAATATATTTTAGTAAAATATGACAGTGGAATGGAGGATAGAAAGATGGATAAAAGTATAGCATTGTTACACTATATATTCTTATATTAGAAATAGTTTCTTGCATCTCGACAGAATGTTTCATTAAGGTGCTAAGTCACTTCAGTCATGTCCAATTATTTTCCAGTCAGGCTCCTCTGTCCATGGGATTTCCCAGGCAAGAATACCAGAATGAGTAGCTATTTATTTCTCCAAGGGATCTTCCTGACCCAGGGATCAAACCTGTGTCTCTTTTGTCTCTTGCATTGGCAGGCAGGTTCTTTACCGCTAGCGCCAACTGGGAAGCCTTCATTAAGGCAATCCATGACATTTATCTTTATTTCTAACACTAGTGTTATATTGGCTCCTTAAAACAGCCACATACTTTGTGAAGTTCTTCTCCACATTGTAATCCCTATACTACACTTACTCATGAAATAATTCCTTAAGAGTCAAAATAAAAATCAGTTAGTCCTTAATCAGTTTACTAATATAACACATGCTTCAGGGTGCTAAACAACATGCTTTGTATTAAATTACCACTAAACACAAAACAAGTCAGTCAGTCAGTTCAGTCACTTTGTTGCGTACAACTCTTTGCGTCCCCACAGACAACAGCACACCAGGCTTCCCCACACAAAGCAAAAGAGATACCAAAATAATTCGCAAGTAAATATCAAATTCATCAACTAGTATGCAATAATTTACAAACAGCTATAATTGCATAAACAGTTTTGGTGAAATTTAGAGATAGGTCTAAGAAGAATAGCATGAATTTCAAAACTGCTTATGTACATTCAAGTGTGTCTACTTTAGAACCTATTAAAAATGTTGTCTTACTAAAACCACCACCAGCATCTGAGGCATAGTTTGTTTTTTTTGAAAAGAGTTGATCACCTTTATAGTTATAAAAGAGATTTCTCAATGATCACAATAATTCAAGGAAAGAGTAAAATCTTGACTTTGTTTCAGTCAGGGTCATTTTCAAGAACTACAGAACTTACATAGGTCTCATCTTAGTACTACAGTGTCTTGGATTTTTCTAGGGATGTGCATTTATTGTTTTGACTGAGAAAATATTTTAATAATTTCAGGAACCTCAATCCAATGGTTACATATTTAGTATTGCCTCACCTGCTTATACAATGAATAACAATGTATTTGTTATTCATTGATTTAAAAAGTAACTAAAACATAGGAGTTTAAAAATATATATTACAAACCTCAGGTTACTTGATACAAGCTAACAAACTGTCTTTATAGTCTGCAAACGTGAATGTGCATGAACTTTCTGTGTGAACTTAAGTTCTGCCTTATCCTCCAGTTTGAACTAATCTATTATCTTATTGTTCATACTACTGCGCTGACATGTCTAAAGGCCACTGATGAAATTATATTACATACCAAACCTTTGACCAAAGCTATAGTCTAAAATAGATGGTGTCTCATAATTCATATTTGAAATAAATTACCCAAAGATTCTGAGTTTGGGGGGATGCTGCTGCTGCTCCTAAGGTACTTCAGTCGGGTCTGACTTGTGCAACCCCACAGACAGCAGCCCACCAGGCTCCCCGGTCCCTGGGATTCTCCAGCCAAGAACACTGGAGTAGGCTCCATTTCCTTCTCCAGTGCATGAAATTGAAAAGGGAAAGTGAAGTCGTTCAGTTGTGTCCGGCTCTTAGCGACCCCATGGACTGTAGCCTACCAGGCTCCTCTGTCCATGGGATTCTCCAGGCAGGAGTGTTGGAGTGGGGTGCCACTGCCTTCTCCATTGGGGGGATGAAGAGACAGTAAAAAAAGATACAATACATGGAAATCAACATGGGATGAAGGAAGAAGAATCAAAATGGAATTAACTTGCATAAGATACCAAAAAGAATTTAAAATAAATTATTTTAAAAAATTAAAAAATAAGTAATTGGTACTTGAAAAATATTAGAATGATCAGAATTATAATAAAGAATATGTCTTTAAAAAGAGTACTGTGTTTATTACAGAATATCAAGAAATTTCTAACAGCTGTCAGCTAGTAGCTGGCTTATTGCTGCCAGCCAGGCCTGCTGTTACTCTGCAGAACATAAACAATTTCAGAGAACTCGAACATCAGATGTAGTTACCCTGGTACTATGACAGTATGAGATAAAAATATAGCACCACTCTCTAATCATATCTGAGCACAGACAAAAAGAAAACAGAAAAGACCCACCTAAACATAAAAAAACGACCAAACATCCGACTAAAAACTGTTGTTATTTCACTGTGGACCACATTGCACTCATTCTATTTCTCTTTCCTCCTAGGTAAATTGTAGAATCACCCTCAATTTATAATAGCACTCACTCCAAAGGAAATATCTACTTCTCTGAATCATGTAAAATCACCTACTTTCTCTAAATCACCTAAAAACAAGCCTGAATTTTAAAAGATGTTCATCCAGCATCCTCTTATTGAGACTCCTCAAGGCTCCCACTAGTTTATTGTCTTTCCAGCTTCATGAAGAATAACAAATCTAACTTATTTTACTACAAGTATGTTCATAGTGGTCTTTAACTGGCAAACATAAATAATATAGAATTATTAATAGGAATAGCAATTCTGTTATATCACATTCAGATTTGAAATGATACAATATATAAAACTTCAGCTGAGATATTTCAAATCCTAAAAGATGATTCTTGAAAGTACTGCATTCAATATGCCTGCAAATTTGGAAAACCCAGCAGTGTCCACAGGACTAGAAAACNAAAAAAAAAAATGTGTGTGTGTTAGTCACCTAGTCGTGTCCAGCTCTTTCTGATCCCATGGACTGTAGCCTGCAAAGCTCTTCTCTCCATGGAATTCTCCAGGCAAGAATACTAGAATGGGTTTCCTCCTCCTCCAGGGGGTCTTTCTGACCCAGGGATAAAACCCAGGTCTCCTGCACTACACACAGTTTATTTACCATCTGAGCCATCAGGTAAGCCCAATCCACCCCGTGCAAGTTTGTTCTTCTCAGCTATCTCAGCTATTTATACTATTATTTTTATAACTTAATTTGAAAAAAAAAAGTTTATTTTAAATTAACAACAATAACATTTTGATATGAATAATATATTTTAGTAAAATATGACAGTGGAATGGAGGATAGAAAGATGGATAAAAGTATAGCATTGTTACACTATATATTCTTATATTAGAAATAGTTTCTTGCATCTTGACAGAATGTTTCATTAAGGTGCTAAGTCACTTCAGTCATGTCCAATTATTTTCCAGCCAGGCTCCTCTGTCCATGGGATTTCCCAGGCAAGAATACCAGAATGAGTAGCTATTTATTTCTCCAAGGGATCTTCCTGACCCAGGGATCAAACCTGTGTCTCTTTTGTCTCTTGCATTGGCAGGCAGGTTCTTTACCGCTAGCGCCAACTGGGAAGCCTTCATTAAGGCAATCCATGACATTTATCTTTATTTCTAACACTAGTGTTATATTGGCTCCTTAAAACAGCCACACACTTTGTGAAGTTCTTCTCCACATTGTAATCCCTATACTACACTTACTCATGAAATAATTCCTTAAGAGTCAAAATAAAAATCAGTTAGTCCTTAATCAGTTTACTAATATAACACATGCTTCAGGGTGCTAAACAACATGCTTTGTATTAAATTACCACTAAACACAAAACAAGTCAGTCAGTCAGTTCAGTCACTTTGTTGCGTACAACTCTTTGCGTCCCCACAGACAACAGCACACCAGGCTTCCCCACACAAAGCAAAAGAGATACCAAAATAATTCGCAAGTAAATATCAAATTCATCAACTAGTATGCAATAATTTACAAACAGCTATAATTGCATAAACAGTTTTGGTGAAATTTAGAGATAGGTCTAAGAAGAATAGCATGAATTTCAAAACTGCTTATGTACATTCAAGTGTGTCTACTTTAGAACTTATTAAAAATGTTGTCTTACTAAAACCACCACCAGCATCTGAGGCATAGTTTGTTTTTTTTGAAAAGAGTTGATCACCTTTATAGTTATAAAAGAGATTTCTCAATGATCACAATAATTCAAGGAAAGAGTAAAATCTTGACTTTGTTTCAGTCAGGGTCATTTTCAAGAACTACAGAACTTACATAGGTCTCATCTTAGTACTACAGTGTCTTGGATTTTTCTAGGGATGTGCATTTATTGTTTTGACTGAGAAAATATTTTAATAATTTCAGGAACCTCAATCCAATGGTTACATATTTAGTATTGCCTCACCTGCTTATACAATGAATAACAATGTATTTGTTATTCATTGATTTAAAAAGTAACTAAAACATAGGAGTTTAAAAATATATATTACAAACCTCAGGTTACTTGATACAAGCTAACAAACTGTCTTTATAGTCTGCAAACGTGAATGTGCATGAACTTTCTGTGTGAACTTAAGTTCTGCCTTATCCTCCAGTTTGAACTAATCTATTATCTTATTGTTCATACTACTGCGCTGACATGTCTAAAGGCCACTGATGAAATTATATTACATACCAAACCTTTGACCAAAGCTATAGTCTAAAATAGATGGTGTCTCATAATTCATATTTGAAATAAATTACCCAAAGATTCTGAGTTTGGGGGGATGCTGCTGCTGCTCCTAAGGTACTTCAGTCGGGTCTGACTTGTGCAACACCACAGACAGCAGCCCACCAGGCTCCCCGGTCCCTGGGATTCTCCAGCCAAGAACACTGGAGTAGGCTCCATTTCCTTCTCCAGTGCATGAAATTGAAAAGGGAAAGTGAAGTCGTTCAGTTGTGTCCGGCTCTTAGCGACCCCATGGACTGTAGCCTACCAGGCTCCTCTGTCCATGGGATTCTCCAGGCAGGAGTGTTGGAGTAGGGTGCCACTGCCTTCTCCATTGGGGGGATGAAGAGACAGTAAAAAAAGATACAATACATGGAAATCAACATGGGATGAAGGAAGAAGAATCAAAATGGAATTAACTTGCATAAGATACCAAAAAGAATTTAAAATAAATTATTTTAAAAAATTAAAAAATAAGTAATTGGTACTTGAAAAATATTAGAATGATCAGAATTATAATAAAGAATATGTCTTTAAAAAGAGTACTGTGTTTATTACAGAATATCAAGAAATTTCTAACAGCTGTCAGCTAGTAGCTGGCTTATTGCTGCCAGCCAGGCCTGCTGTTACTCTGCAGAACATAAACAATTTCAGAGAACTCGAACATCAGATGTAGTTACCCTGGTACTATGACAGTATGAGATAAAAATATAGCACCACTCTCTAATCATATCTGAGCACAGACAAAAAGAAAACAGAAAAGACCCACCTAAACATAAAAAAACGACCAAACATCCGACTTAAAACTGTTGTTATTTCACTGTGGACCACATTGCACTCATTCTATTTCTCTTTCCTCCTAGGTAAATTGTAGAATCACCCTCAATTTATAATAGCACTCACTCCAAAGGAAATATCTACTTCTCTGAATCATGTAAAATCACCTACTTTCTCTAAATCACCTAAAAACAAGCCTGAATTTTAAAAGATGTTCATCCAGCATCCTCTTATTGAGACTCCTCAAGGCTCCCACTAGTTTATTGTCTTTCCAGCTTCATGAAGAATAACAAATCTAACTTATTTTACTACAAGTATGTTCATAGTGGTCTTTAACTGGCAAACATAAATAATATAGAATTATTAATAGGAATAGCAATTCTGTTATATCACATTCAGATTTGAAATGATACAATATATAAAACTTCAGCTGAGATATTTCAAATCCTAAAAGATGATTCTTGAAAGTACTGCATTCAATATGCCTGCAAATTTGGAAAACCCAGCAGTGTCCACAGGACTAGAAAACATCAGTTTTCATTTCAATCCCAAAGAAGGGCAATGTCAAAAAATGTTCAAACTATCACAAAATTGCACTCATTTCACATGCTAGCAAGGTAATGCTTAAAATCCTCCAAGCAGGGCTTCAATAGTATGTGAATCATGAACTTCCAGATGTACAAGCTGAATTTAGAAAAGGCAGAGGAGCCAGATATCAAACTGACAACATCTGCTGGATCACAGAAAATGCATGAAAATTCCAGGAAAACATCTACTTCTGCTTCATTGACTATGCTAAAGCTTTTGGTGATGTGGCTCACAACAAACTGTGGAAATCAAGAGATGGGACTACCAGACCATCTTACCAGAGAAACCTATACACAGGTCAAGAAGCAAGAGTTAGAACCACACATGAAACAACAAACTGGTCCAAATTGGGAAATTAATACGTCAAGGCTGTATATTGTCACCCTCCTTATTTAACTTATATGCAGAGTACACCATGCAAAATGCCAGGGTGCATGAAGCACAAGCTGGAACCTAGATTACCAGGAGAAATATCAACAACCTCAAGATACACAGATAATATCACCCTTATGGCAGANAGAAATAGATAGAAACAAAATAATAGTATGAAACCACAATACCCCACTTTAAAAAATGGAGATACTGTTCAGACAGGGGAAAAAAATAAAAAGTACATTTTAACAGCATTATATATCAATGGACCTAAAAGATTTATATAGAACATTCCATCAAACAGCAGCTGAACACACATGTTTAAGAGCACATAAAATATTCTCTAGAATAGATCATTTTGGGGAACAACAAAATAAGTTTTGGGAAATTTAAGGCAAATGAATCACATCGAGTATCTTTTATTAGCACAATGGAGTGAAACTAGAAACCAATTACATATGTGAGTAATTACAACTCATTGAATGATCAATGAGTTAAAGACGAAATAAAAACAAACAAACAAAAAAAACCCTTGAGAGAATTGAAATGTAACACATCAAAATTTGAGATGTAGCTAATGCAAACTAAGCCACTTCAGTCATGTCTAACTCTTGGCGACCATATGGACTGTATCCCACTAGGCTCCTCTGTCCGTGAGATTCTCCAAGCAAGAATACTGGAGTGGGTTGCCATGCCCTCCTCCAGGGGATCTTCCTGATCCAGGGACCAAACCCACATATCCTGTGGCTCCTGCAGCTGCAGGCTGGTTCTTCACCACTAGTGCCTAACGCAATCTGAAAAAGGAAGTTTACAGTAATATAATAGATGCTGCTGCTGCTGCTAAGTCACTTCAGTCATGTCCGACTCTGTGCGACCTCATAGACAGCAGCCCACTAGGCTCGCCCATCCCTGGGACTCTCCAGGCAGAAACCCTGGAGTGGGTTGCCATTTCCTTCTCCAATGCATGAAAGTGAAAAGTGAAAGTGAAGTTACTTAGTCGTATCCAACTCCTAGCAACCCCATGGACTACGGTCTACCAGGCTCCTCTGTCCATGGGATTTTCCAGGCAAGAGTACTGGAGTGGCATGCCATTGCCTTCTCCAAATAGCTAATTTTTTTTTTTAAAGTCTCAGAATGGAAGAGTAATTATATGATATGATGGAGGTGCTAGCTAACTCTAAGGTGGCAACCACCGTGCAATATATAAATGTATTAAATCAAAATATTGTACACCTAAAACTCATATAATGATATATGACAATTATAGCTTAAAAAATGTTTGCAAGAGTGCTACCCACTTGGTCATCATGTCGACAAGGTAATTTCAGGGAATGGGTTTTTATATCCAATCTGTAATGAGTATAGATAATTGTTTTAAATCAAATGTAACAAAGGTCCTTGCAAAAGGGAAAAACAAAATAATTAAATGCTAAATTCACCATCTAGAAGAAATGGAGACATTCTTAGAAACAATAAATATGATATATAGTTAACACAATGAATGATGAAAATCTCAATCTGAATATATGCAAAAGCATTCAACAAAATTTGACATCTATACACGACAAAAAAACCCTCAATATGGGCAGTAGGGGTTAAGAAGGAGGAATAGGAAGATTTGAGTGCTGTCTCTTATACACATCTAGAAATNAACACAATGAAAGATGAAAATCTCAATCTGAATATATGCAAAAGCATTCAACAAAATTTGACATCTATACACGACAAAAAAAACCCTCAATATGGGCAGTAGGGGTTAAGGAGGAATAGGAAGATTTGAGTGAGTTTCAGGGCTTTGAAAATACTCTGTATGAGATAATGATGTATTCCTGATATACATATGACCAATCTCATAAAACATGAAACACAGATTGAACCCTAATATAAACTATGAACTTTGGGTGAAGGTGATGTTTCAATGTAGAATCATCAATTTCAACACAATTTTTACTCAAGTTTGTGGTGCTGATAATGGGGGGATCTATGCATGTGTGAGGACAGGGGATTTATGTGCAATCTCTGGACCTTCCTCTCAACTTTGCTTAAACCTAATATTACTCTGAAAAGTAAAGTCTTTTACAAATCTTCCAGCTGTAAAGTAAGTCATAAGGATGTAATATAAAAATAGCAAAGATAGTTAATGACATTGTAACAACTTTATTTGGTGACAAATAATCACTGGTTTTATCGGTTTGATAATTTCATAATATAAATTATCAAATCACTATGTTACATACTTGAAAACCAATACAATGAAAACAACTTCCAACAAATAAAACATTGAAGCAATACACCTCAACATAATAAAGGACACTTATGAAAATCCTTCAGCTAAAATCATACTTAACAGTGAAAAGGTGAAAGCTTTTCCTGTGAGATGAGGGATAAATCAAGGATGCCCAATCTCACCACTTTTATGCAACAAAGTTCTGAAGCCCTAGCCTGAGCAATTAAATAAGAAAAAGGCATCTGGAATAAAAAAGAAGAAGTAAAGTAGACTATTTGCAGGTGGCATCTATAGAAAACCCTAAGACTCCACACACACAAAAAAAATTGGTACTAATAAAAGACTCATTAAAACTACAGGTTACAAAAATCAACACATAAAAATCAGCTGCTTTTCTATTCACTAATGATAAACTATCAAAGAAAGCAATCCTATTTGCAATAGCATTAAAAATATTCAGAATAATGTTAACCAAGATGATGAAGTATCTATATACCAAAAACTAAAATAAAATGATGAAAGGGGGAGGAACAAGATGGTGGAGGAGTAGGTGGACAGAGAGTACATCTCTCTCCATGGATACATCAGGAATACACCTTCAGACACAGAAGTGCTTGCAGACCACCAGCTGAGAGCAGACCAGAGTACCTGACCACTAGAAAAGAATATACAAAAGCATGCAAAACTTGGTAGGATGAAGGAACTAGGGGGGAAAACAGGAGTGTTAGTAGGGCTGGACCTGCCCTCAAGGGTGGGGAAAGTGAAGCAGGGGTCTGATCCCCACATAGGGACAACTGTCTTGGTAAGAGGAAAAATTGATGAAAGAAATTGAAAATGATATGAACGGGAAGAAATTTCATGTTCACCAACTATAAAAATTAATATTATTTAAATGTCTATACTACACAAAGCAATATACTGGTATAGTGCAATCCCTATCAAATTTCCAGTGATATTTTCTCACAGAAGTAGAAAACATTTTTAGGTGAGTTGGCAGAAGAGGAGGTGATAAGATGGCTGAATTTTGCATATCCAACTCTTTGCAAACCTATGGACTAGCCTACCATGCTCCTCCATCCCTGGAATTTTCCAGGCAAGAGTACTGGAGTGGGTTGCCATTTCCTTCTCCAGCGGATCTTCCTAACCCAGGGATCAAACCCGGGTCTTCTGCATTGCAGGCAGATGCTTTACCATCTGAGCCACAAGGGAAGCCCCATGTATCATAGAGTTAGTTTAAATAGATATGCTGATAGATTGGTTATGAGCTGCAAGAAAAGGGGGTTAAAATATATGATAACATGATTTTAAGTCAGATGGAGAATTTTTAATTCTCTATCAGATATTCCAGTAGAGACAGTGAATATCAAGTTTATTTTGTAAATCTGCAGATCAGCATAAAGATCTAGTCTGAGAAGCTATTTTAGGTTTCAGGAGTCTACCTATGGTGTTTGAATCACAGAACAAATGAAATCACAAAGCAAGTATGTGCAGAGAAAAGGTAAACAGGGAAATTAACCACTTTAAAGCTTAGTGATCAGTGAGATGAGATGTAAACCAGCAAAGTGAACCAAAAACAAACAAACAGCTTAGTGAATCAGAAGGAAAACTGGATCAGCCATTTTCCTTCTCATCTTTGTTTTCCTTTATTTGTATAAATAAGAAGCCTACCTAATTGAATAGCAGCATTATGTTTTATAAACAAAAATTTTTAATGCATAACAGTGCTTTAAAAACTTAGATATTAGATATTTGTCTTGTTTTATACTGCATGTTTGTGCCAACTGGTTTTTGTTTTTTTTTTAAATTTCATAATCCTCTTTTCTGTGACACCACAGGTACTGATCTGCATTTAGTAAATCTGGATGACCACTTCCGAGACTTCAATTTAAGACTCTTGTCTTATCTGGAAAATATGTCTAGGTTGGCAGAAACAAATCTTCATGTAGATATTCAGGAGATCTCAGCTACAATGGCACAGAGAAGGTTGAAAATGACAGGACATGGTTTGTCATTGGAAGTGGTTCCAAAAGAGTGAAGTTAATAAAATAGAGGGCAGACACTCAATCAGGCAGCTGTCTCAGATCAGCTAGAAAATGGTCTTGACAGACAAAGCTATATAACAGTTGCCAGATGTTTGACACATAAATATTAAAGTGGGTGTCAACAATGACTTTCTTGACACATAGGGATTCTATACAAGATGACAGTGCAAACTTTCAGGAGTGGAATCATAGGGGCTTACAGTTGGGAGTAACTTGAGAACTGACAGTGATTAGTTTAACCCAATATATCACTTTTTTTCATGATATACCTGTCTAATGGTTCAGTGATGATAAAACAGACCCAAACCTGTAGATCTCACTATGTTGCCAAGCATATTATAATAGTTGGAGACAGCTTTATATCAATGATATCTTGAGATATTTCTAAGCTATTTTGACAGATCGGATATATTAAATATTTTTTCTTCCACAATGGCAAATCATACAAAGAAAACCAATGATTAATACACTCATGGATGAAAAAGAAGAAAGAAAGCATAATCTAAAGAAATTAATTTTTAACCTGGCAACAACAACAAAAAAATACACTATTACTATGAAGAGAGCTGAGGTAGTGATACAAAGACTCAGAAGCTTGACCTCTAGGCAAATGTGCGCTCTAAGAGAGCCTTAAATGATTACTACCCCCTGGTATTCAGTAAAGTTCCTTGAGTATGGGCTGTACTTACTGGATTGTTTCTAAAAATAAAACAGGCTAAAGATTATGAAGTATCTTAATAGTAAGTTATAAATAGGCTTTGGCTTTCATCCTGGGTCCTACATGTGTGTGTCTTTTTCACAGAGTAAGAAGGATGTCACGTTATGAACAGCTCTATGGAGAGGCCCGAATGACACAGTGAGGAACTGAGGCTGTCAGCCCAACAGAACACAAATTTAAAACTACCAGCAACTATGTGAGTGAGCTTAAAAGTAAAATTTTAGCCTAAGTCTTTATGTTTTTTTAAGGTATGCATGCATGCTCAGTCACTAAGTCATGGCCATGACCCCAGGGACTGTAGCCCCTTCGGCTCCTCTGTCCATGCGACTTCCCAGGAACAGAAATACCGGAGTGGGTTGGCATTTCCTTCTCCAGAGGATCTTCCCATCCCAGGGATCAAACTGGGGTCTCCTGCATTACAGGCAGATTCTTTACCACTAAGCCACCAGGGAAGCCCCAGGTGAATAAGTTTAAAAGTGAAACATTGGCCTAAGTCTTTAAATGACTACTACTTGGCTGATTTACTTTGACTATAANAAAACCAATACAATGAAAACAACTTCCAACAAATAAAACATTGAAGCAATACACCTCAACATAATAAAGGACACTTATGAAAATCCTTCAGCTAAAATCATACTTAACAGTGAAAAGGTGAAAGCTTTTCCTGTGAGATGAGGGATAAATCAAGGATGCCCAATCTCACCACTTTTATGCAACAAAGTTCTGAAGCCCTAGCCTGAGCAATTAAATAAGAAAAAGGCATCTGGAATAAAAAAGAAGAAGTAAAGTAGACTATTTGCAGGTGGCATCTATAGAAAACCCTAAGACTCCACACACACAAAAAAAATTGGTACTAATAAAAGACTCATTAAAACTACAGGTTACAAAAATCAACACATAAAAATCAGCTGCTTTTCTATTCACTAATGATAAACTATCAAAGAAAGCAATCCTATTTGCAATAGCATTAAAAATATTCAGAATAATGTTAACCAAGATGATGAAGTATCTATATACCGAAAACTAAAATAAAATGATGAAAGGGGGAGGAACAAGATGGTGGAGGAGTAGGTGGACATAGAGTACATCTCTCTCTATGGATACATCAGGAATACACCTTCAGACACAGAAGTGCTTGCAGACCACCAGCTGAGAGCAGACCAGAGTACCTGAACACTAGAAAAGAATATATAAAAGCATGCAAAACTTGGTAGGATGAAGGAACTAGGGGGGAAAACAGGAGTGTTAGTAGGGCTGGACCTGCCCTCAAGGGTGGGGAAAGTGAAGCAGGGGTCTGATCCCCACATAGGGACAACTGTCTTGGTAAGAGGAAAAATTGATGAAAGAAATTGAAAATGATATGAACGGGAAGAAATTTCATGTTCACCAATTATAAAAATTAATATTATTTAAATGTCTATACTACACAAAGCAATATACTGGTATAGTGCAATCCCTATCAAATTTCCAGTGATATTTTCTCACAGAAGTAGAAAACATTTTTAGGTGAGTTGGCAGAAGAGGAGGTGATAAGATGGCTGAATTTTGCATATCCAACTCTTTGCAAACCTATGGACTAGCCTACCATGCTCCTCCATCCCTGGAATTTTCCAGGCAAGAGTACTGGAGTGGGTTGCCATTTCCTTCTCCAGCGGATCTTCCTAACCCAGGGATCAAACCCGGGTCTTCTGCATTGCAGGCAGATGCTTTACCATCTGAGCCACAAGGGAAGCCCCATGTATCATAGAGTTAGTTTAAATAGATATGCTGATAGATTGGTTATGAGCTGCAAGAAAAGGGGGTTAAAATATATGATAACATGATTTTAAGTCAGATGGAGAATTTTTAATTCTCTATCAGATATTCCAGTAGAGACAGTGAATATCAAGTTTATTTTGTAAATCTGCAGATCAGCATAAAGATCTAGTCTGAGACGCTATTTTAGGTTTCAGGAGTCTACCTATGGTGTTTGAATCACAGAACAAATGAAATCACAAAGCAAGTATGTGCAGAGAAAAGGTAAACAGGGAAATTAACCACTTTAAAGCTTAGTGATCAGTGAGATGAGATGTAAACCAGCAAAGTGAACCAAAAACAAACAAACAGCTTAGTGAATCAGAAGGAAAACTGGATCAGCCATTTTCCTTCTCATCTTTGTTTTCCTTTATTTGTATAAATAAGAAGCCTACCTAATTGAATAGCAGCATTATGTTTTATAAACAAAAATTTTTAATGCATAACAGTGCTTTAAAAACTTAGATATTAGATATTTGTCTTGTTTTATACTGCATGTTTGTGCCAACTGGTTTTTGTTTTTTTTTTAAATTTCATAATCCTCTTTTCTGTGACACCACAGGTACTGATCTGCATTTAGTAAATCTGGATGACCACTTCCGAGACTTCAATTTAAGACTCTTGTCTTATCTGGAAAATATGTCTAGGTTGGCAGAAACAAATCTTCATGTAGATATTCAGGAGATCTCAGCTACAATGGCACAGAGAAGGTTGAAAATGACAGGACATGGTTTGTCATTGGAAGTGGTTCCAAAAGAGTGAAGTTAATAAAATAGAGGGCAGACACTCAATCAGGCAGCTGTCTCAGATCAGCTAGAAAATGGTCTTGACAGACAAAGCTATATAACAGTTGCCAGATGTTTGACACATAAATATTAAAGTGGGTGTCAACAATGACTTTCTTGACACATAGGGATTCTATACAAGATGACAGTGCAAACTTTCAGGAGTGGAATCATAGGGGCTTACAGTTGGGAGTAACTTGAGAACTGACAGTGATTAGTTTAACCCAATATATCACTTTTTTTCATGATATACCTGTCTAATGGTTCAGTGATGATAAAACAGACCCAAACCTGTAGATCTCACTATGTTGCCAAGCATATTATAATAGTTGGAGACAGCTTTATATCAATGATATCTTGAGATATTTCTAAGCTATTTTGACAGATCGGATATATTAAATATTTTTTCTTCCACAATGGCAAATCATACAAAGAAAACCAATGATTAATACACTCATGGATGAAAAAGAAGAAAGAAAGCATAATCTAAAGAAATTAATTTTTAACCTGGCAACAACAACAAAAAAATACACTATTACTATGAAGAGAGCTAAGAGGTAGTGATACAAAGACTCAGAAGCTTGACCTCTAGGCAAATGTGCGCTCTAAGAGAGCCTTAAATGATTACTACCCCCTGGTATTCAGTAAAGTTCCTTGAGTATGGGCTGTACTTACTGGATTGTTTCTAAAAATAAAACAGGCTAAAGATTATGAAGTATCTTAATAGTAAGTTATAAATAGGCTTTGGCTTTCATCCTGGGTCCTACATGTGTGTGTCTTTTTCACAGAGTAAGAAGGATGTCACGTTATGAACAGCTCTATGGAGAGGCCCGAATGACACAGTGAGGAACTGAGGCTGTCAGCCCAACAGAACACAAATTTAAAACTACCAGCAACTATGTGAGTGAGCTTAAAAGTAAAATTTTAGCCTAAGTCTTTATGTTTTTTTAAGGTATGCATGCATGCATGCTCAGTCACTAAGTCATGGCCATGACCCCAGGGACTGTAGCCCCTTCGGCTCCTCTGTCCATGCGACTTCCCAGGCACAGGAATACCGGAGTGGGTTGGCATTTCCTTCTCCAGAGGATCTTCCCATCCCAGGGATCAAACTGGGGTCTCCTGCATTACAGGCAGATTCTTTACCACTAAGCCACCAGGGAAGCCCCAGGTNTCCCAGGAACAGAAATACCGGAGTGGGTTGGCATTTCCTTCTCCAGAGGATCTTCCCATCCCAGGGATCAAACTGGGGTCTCCTGCATTACAGGCAGATTCTTTACCACTAAGCCACCAGGGAAGCCCCAGGTGAATAAGTTTAAAAGTGAAACATTGGCCTAAGTCTTTAAATGACTACTACTTGGCTGATTTACTTTGACTATAATCTAATGAGAAACACGGAGGGGAAAAAAAAAAAAAACACTCAGTTAAGTTGCACCTGGATTCCTGACCCACAGAAAACTGAGATAAAAATATTTCCTGCTTTAAATTGCTAAGTTGGAAGATAATTTGTTACAGAGTAATAGGTAACTAGTACACCTGCAGATCTGGAAAGTTGTGCTCACTCCTGAGACAGGCAAATATGCAGAGAAGCACCAGGTAGACAAGGGAAAGACCCACGTGCCAGACATTATGTGGCAGGGAAGGGGCTGCACAGATCATATATAGAATCAGTAGCTATAAATTATCCTGTATGAAAATGAAATATATTTTTCATCTTCTATAAGGCAAGTGCAAAGAATATCAAAAGAAAACAAACCTATATTTCAAAAGATCATACCAAAATTATTGATATCTCCTTTCATCACACATTCCAGTCTGAATCAATATTTTTGGAAGAATAGAAAGAAACTGTTCACCAACTTAACTGTGGACAAGTATGGGAACTTACAATCTCTCAGTTACGGTGAAAAAAAAAGTCAAGATTGTATTCATCCCTATCAGAGACAAGCCACCTAATCACACAGTGTACCCAACATTCCATCATCACTAAGCATAAAAAGACCTCATTTAAAAAGCTAAAAAAAGAAACAGAGATGGAGAATCTAAATAGACACCTTTCCTTTGAACATAAGGTTATTAAAGAATTACACTCAAAGAAAGTACAAGGCACAGAAAGTTTCTCAGAGAATTTTGACCAAATGTTTAATGTCAGATACTTCAACTGCATTATTAATTACTCCAGAGCAGTAAAAGTTAAATCAAACTCCCCACTTTTTATAAAACAAGCACACATTGATGTCACAACATGATATACATAGTATAAATGAAAAAATACCAAAATCACTTAATATCTAATACAGAAATAATAAATGTCAAAAGCTATATACAACACATACAGAAAATAGTACACTATGGGTATTATTTACTCCAAGAATTTAAGACTATTTCAATTTTAAAAATCTATCAAAATCTTACACCACATGAATAAATCTAGAGATAAAAGCCATACATTTATTTACACAGATGCTGAAAAGCTTTGAAAATATTCAGCATTAATTTCTAATATATGAACACTAGAAAATAGAAATTACAAATATTTTCTTAAAATTATTATACACGTACACTTGCACATAAAGATGATTTTTAGAACTGAAATCATCTTTTCACTAAATGTAGAAACAGTAGAAGACTAGAAGATCTTCCAGATCAGAAACAAGGTAAGGATCAGCTATCTCTACTACCTCTCAGCATTGCACAGAAGACATTGGACAATGCAATAAAAAGAAGCTAATCTGAATCACATGAAATGGTGAATGTCAAATTTTATCTACCCAAATGATCAGACTGGTGACCTGAAAAGTCCAAAGAAATCAATGATAAAACTAATAAAAACATTGAAGAAAGTTTAATATAATATGAATTAAACAAAACACCTCATATATCTAATATATATATTTAGAAAGATTAATGTAAAAATAATATATACAATGGTAGCAAACAAACAATCTGGAGTTACTAAGAAACTGTGTAAAACCTGTATGTGTCAGTATCAGTTTAGTCGCTCAGTGATGTCCAACTCTGCGACTCCATGAACTGCAGCCATGTTTCACTTCCCTGTACATCACCAACTCCCAAAATTTGCTCAACCTCATGTCCATCAAACTGGTGAGGTCATCCAACCATCTCATCCTCTGTTGTCCCCTTTTCCTTCCACCTTCAGTCTTTCCCAACATCAGGGTATTTTCAAATGAGTCAGTTCTTTGAATCAGGTGGTCAAAGTATTGGAATTTCAGCTTCAGCATCAGTCCTTCCAATGAACACCCAGGACTGATCTCCTTTAGGATGGACTGGTTGGATCTTCTTGCAGTCCAGGGACTCTCAAGAGTCTTCTCCAACACCACAGTTCAACAGCATCAGTTCTTCGGCACTCAGTTTTCTTTATGATCCAACTCTCACATTCACATAAGACTACTGGAAAAACCATAGCTTTGATTAGATGGACCTTTGTTGGCAAACTAATGTCTCTGTTTTTTAATACGCTGTCTAGATTGGTCATAAATTTCCTTACAAGGAGCAAGTGAGCAAGTGTCTTTTAATTTCATGTCTGCAGTCACCTTTTGCACTGATTTTTGAGCCCAAGACAATTAAGTGTCTCACTGTTTCCACTGTTTCTCCATCAATTTGCCATGAAGTGATGGGACCAGAGTCCATGATCTTAGTTTTCTGAATGTTGAGCTTTAAGCGAACTTTTCACTCTCCTTTTTAACTTTCATCAAGAGGCTCTTTAGTTCTTCTTCACTTTTTGCCATAAGGGTAGTATCTTTTGCATATCTGAGGTTATTGTCATTTCTCCCAGCAATCTTGATTCCAGCTTGTGCTTCATCCAGCCCAGCATTTCTCATGATGTACTCTGCATAGAAGTTAAATAAGCAGGGTGACAATATACAGCCTTGACTTACTCCTTTTCCTATTTGGAACCAGTCTGCTGTTCCATGTCCAGTTCTAACTGNTCATCCAGCCCAGCATTTCTCATGATGTACTCTGCATAGAAGTTAAATAAGCAGGGTGACAATATACAGCCTTGACTTACTCCTTTTCCTATTTGGAACCAGTCTGCTGTTCCGTGTCCAGTTCTAACTGTTGTTTCCTGACCTGCATACAGATTTCTCAAGAGGCCGGTCAGGTGGTCTGATATTCTCTTCAAAAATTTTCCACAGTTTGTTGTGATCCACACTGTCAAAGTCTTTGGCATAGTCAATAAAGCAGAAAAAAATGTTTTTCTGGAACTCTCTTGCTTCTTTGATGATCCATCGGATGTTGGAAATTTGATCTCTGGTTCCACTGTCTTTTCAAAAACTAGTTTGAACACCAGGAAATTCATGNAAAAATTTCCACAGTTTGTTGTGATCCACACTGTCAAAGTCTTTGGCATAGTCAATAAAGCAGAAAAAAAATGTTTTTCTGGAACTCTCTTGCTTCTTTGATGATCCATCGGATGTTGGAAATTTGATCTCTGGTTCCACTGTCTTTTCAAAAACTAGTTTGAACATCTAGAAATTCATGGTTCATGTACTATTGACATTTGAACATTAAAATATGCTATAAAAAGCTCTATAACATCATGATTCTTGTTTTAGAGAAATGGGATAGGTAAGCAGAAATAATTTCAAGTGCATGTGTAAATTTAGTATATATTGTCACCCTGCTTATTTAACTTGTATGCAGAGTACATCATGAGAAACACTGGGCGGGAAGAAGCACAAGCTGGAATGAAGATTCCTGGGAGAAATATCAATAACCTCAGCTATGCAGATGACCCCACCCTTATGGCAGAAAGTGAAGAGGAACTAAAAGCCTCTTGACGAAAGTGAAAGAGGAGAGTGAAAGTTGGCTCAAAGCTCAACATTCAGAAAACTAAAAACATGGCATCTGGATCCCATCACTTCATGGGTAATAAATGGGGAAATAGTGGAAACAGTGTCAGACTTTATTTTTTTGGCCTCCAAAATCACTGCAGATGGTGATTGCAGCCATGAAATTAAAAGACGCTTACTCCTTGGAAGGAAAGTTATGACCAACCTAGATAGCATATTCAAAAGCAGAGACTACTTTGCCAACAAAGTTCAGTCTAGTCAAGGCTATGGTTTTTCCAGTGGTCATGTATGAATGTGATAGTTGGAATGTGAAAAAATCTGAGCCCCGAAGAAATGGTGCTTTTAAATCTTGGTGTTGGAAAAGACTCTTAGGAGTCCCTTGGATTGCAAGAAGATCCAACCAGTCCATCCTAAAGGAGATAAGTCCTGGGTGTTCTTTGAAAGGACTGATGCTAAAGCTGAAACTCCAATACTTTGGCCACCTCATGAGAAGAGTTGACTCATTGGAAAGGACTCTCATGCTGGGAAGGATTGGGGGCAGGAGGAGAAGAGGATGACAGAGGATGAGATGGCTGGATGGCATCACCGACTGGATGAACGTGAGTTTGGGTGAACTCCAGCAGTTCGTGATGGACAGGGAGGCCTAGAGTGCTGCAGTTCACGGGGTCGCAGAGTCAGACACGACTCAGCAACTGAACTGAACTGAACTGAACTGAAGGTAAGGTGAAGCCGCTCAGTTGTGTCCAACTCTTTGTGACCCCATGGATTGTAGCCTACCAGGCTCTTCCATCCACGGGATTTTCCAGGCAAGAGTACTGGAGGGGGTTGCGATTTCCTTCTCCAGAGGATCTTCCCAGCCCAGGGATCGAACCTATGTCTCCTGCATTGTAGGCAGATGCTTTACTGTCTGAGCCACCAGGGAAGTCTATTTATAAGAGAGATAAATATAAAAACATAAAACCATGGAGGGAAAAGTTTAAGCTTAGTTGGCTCTGGGAATGACTTTTCAACTTATGATTCAAAATGCAAGACAAAAATTCCAAAATCTGAGTACATACTTTTTTAAACAACACCGTAACAAAGTCAATATGGAAATAATAAAGTAGGAGATACATGCACTTTTGGTCACCATAATGACTCCATTTTCCCTTAAGATATAGCCTCCATCTGTTAAGGTTTACTTGAGTTTCCATAAAGCAATGAAGGATTTCTAAAATATAGCTGCAGGACTATTTTGGATGATATCATTACGTTAACAAAGTTCACTTCTCTGAAAGCTGGCGTGGTTATAAAATCAAGGATGGAAGTTTAATTAAAAAAAAATTTTTTTGTTCATCAATTGACATGTTTTTCATAATTATGTATATAAAAGAATATATTTGTTTTAAAATATANAAGGATTTCTAAAATATAGCTGTAGGACTATTTTGGATGATCTCATTACGTTAACAAAGTTCACTTCTCTGAAAGCTGGCTTGGTTATAAAATCAAGGATGGAAGTTTAATTAAAAAAAATTTTTTTTGTTCATCAATTGACATGTTTTTCATAATTACGTATATAATAGAATATATTTGTTTTAAAATATAAAAAACTAAAATGGTGGTTTTAACCTCAAGGTAACGATGTCTCAAAAATAAGTAAGTTTTCCTAATTTGGGGAAGAAAATTTAAATAATTGTCAATATTTATCGTTTAACTAATTAATAGAATTTGTCAGTGAAACTACCTGAACTGGAGTTTATTATNACTAAAATGGTGGTTTTAACCTCAAGGTAACGTTGTCTCAAAAATAAGTTAAGTAAGTTTTCCTAATTTGGGGAAGAAAATTTAAATAATTGTCAATATTTATTGTTTAACTAATTAATAGAATTTGTCAGTGAAACTACCTGAACTGGAGTTTATTATGAAAGGTTTAATGAGCTCATTTTACCTACATAGTTTTAAAAAGTTTATTTGAGTTACTTTTTCTTGTGTTTGATATTTTGTACTACAGCAACCGACTTCCCTGTAATTCAGACAGTAAAGATCTTCCTGCAGTGCAGGAGACTCTAGTTTGATTCCTGGGTCCAGAAGATCCTCTGGAGAAGGGAATGGCAATCCACTCCAGTATTCTTGGCTGGAAAATCCCAAGGACAGAGGAGCTTGGCAGGCTCCAGTCCATGGGGTCGCAAAGGGTCAGATGCTACTGAGCAACTAACATTACACTAAAGGAACCCCAAATTTATGAATATAGGTGCTTATATAAAAACTGATATTAAGTTTCTCTCCTATCCCCCTGAGAAAAATAAACCTTATCTCCCTAACATAATAAAATTCTTTGGAATATAAAGGATTGAGGCTTCCCTGGTGGCTCAGACTGTAAAGAATCTGCCTGCAATGCAGGAGATCCAGGTTCAATCCTTGGATCTGGAAGATCCCCTGGAGAAGGCAATGGCTACCCACTCCAGTATTCTTGCCTGGAGAATTCCACGGACAGAGGAGCCTGGTGGGCTACAGTCCATGGGGTCGCAAAGAGTCTGACAAGACTGAAAGCCTAACATTGTATACATCTTTATTCTAGGTTGTATCCCCCTTTGAAATTAAAGATACAGATCTGGAAATGCCTATTTAATAACTGCTTAACTTTCAAGAACTTTTCTTTAACCCACGTTTCAATTTTATTTGACCAGAAACTTTAACCATGCAGAAACAAACAAAAAAATATATTTACTATGTTCCCACAGATTTCATATATTCAGTCGTTAAAATTTCTTTTGTCTGCATAATATCCATTCTCAGGTTCTTGAATTCTAAAAACAAGAATGTCAGATATTTTGTCATTTATTTTGCTGCAAGAACCCTTAAGTCTCTATTCATTCCGTTTCTATGCTTTTGCCTATTTTCCAAACTGGCTATTTTCTGTCATCTTATCTCATATTTACTTAGTAATCTCTATTTTGCTATTAAGCCCATCAACAAAAATTTTTATCTTAGCTGTTGTATTTTTCGTTTCTAAAATTTCCATTTGGCAGTATATCATATATTCTATTTTTCTCCTGAGAATTTCTATCTCTGCATTATTCTAGGAGTATTTGCTTTACCTCTTTGCATATTATAATTTATGTTAATATTCTTTTATAATTCCAACATCTTGTTCATTTGAGTTTAGCATCTGTTGATTATCTTTCCCTAGAGAATTTGTTAGGCTTTATTTCTGTCTGTTCTGTTTGTCAAATCGTAAATTGGACATTTTCAATTATTATCAGAACATGGTTCTTATGTAAATTCTGGAGAAGAGTATGGCTTTATTTTTTGTCTTTAATTTTATTTTATTGTTTCAGCAGAAAATCAATCCTTTTAAATTTTACACTATATGTTCTAACCCACTTTCTGTTTACTTTGGTTCTAATGTCAGTTCAACTGAATGACCTTTGGGTGCTATTTCAATCTGTCCTGCGTGTGCTCCACCCAGGAGCCAGTCTAAATGTCAGTTCATTTCTCAAATAGTTGAATATGGTAGTTAAAAATTGAGGTTCTAAAATGTGCAAATTAGAAGTGAACCCATGCATTTACAGATTTTTATGCCATCCCATTCTCAACAGTCCCTTCCTCTGTTCTCGCCTCCATGCTTTCCTAACAGCAGCTCTTCACAGTTCTCGATAGAAAGCTGAAGTTTAATATCCCTATGTGCTGCACATTCCCCATGACTATTTGTCTTTAGGACTAAATGGCAAGAAAATAAAGAAATAGCAATAGGAAATAGCCCTATCCTCTTTGTGGTTCAATGCCTTTGAAAAGATAAAGAAAAGATTCCTTCCTCTTATCATTTTAGATGCTAGAACATATACTGTTTCACTCTTCCTGCCACTGGATTTCAAGTTCAAAAATGGAGCTTGAAGAAATAAGATTGAGACTTTAAAAAAAAAAAAAAAAGCTAAGGGATTTTGTCCACTTTTAAAGTTTCATGGCAGCCTTCTTTTATACTTCTTGGACCAAAAAAAATAAAAAGTATTTCATTTGAAGATCTCTGTGCTCAGTGTGCAGCTTAAGGATCTGTATTGCCGTTGTGTCTAGGCTAGAAGATATAGGAAAGGAAAAAAATGCTCCTGTAATTCACCATGGGTCATTCATTGTCTGAGTTTCAGCTTTCTTCCCAACCTGCCTACTGCAATTTAGTTCTCAGAGTTCCCAGATAGCTGCTGCATGTATTTCTTCAGGATTTTTACTTGTGTTCGGTGACAGAGCAAGGTAAAGTATGGTTACCTCATTATAACCAGAACTTGAAATCTGCTTTATTTTTCTCAAATGTACCCACTCAATTTATAGTCATTATGTGATGTTTAAGAAAAAGAGTAAATATTAATATATTCTAGCTCAAATTCCCTTGTATTTTTAACCTTTTTAATTCTCACTAAGAATAAAGAGAGTGCAAGGAAATGATGCAGATATCACTTTCATATTTCCAAGTTCCCTTCCTCTGAACATCATGGCAACTATGTTAGTAAAACAAAAATCCCAAAGATAATATCTGTATCAAAATTAGATGAAAATGTATTCCAATCACCCTCACAATTGGAAATTTGGCCAAATTATAAATAGCAGAAGAGCTGTATGTTATCACCCATGTAAAGGAGGAAAATTCAGAAAGACAGAATGACTTCTGATGCTCTGATGAGGTAGAAACCCCCAAAATTGTCACGAGATACTAACTAGGAAGTTCTGTAGTTTTCATCTGTCAATAGCCACCAAATCTGGTTCTCTAATTATTGTTTTCTCCTCAAAGCAACCAATACTACTGGAAATTATGTTGGAATCCTTTTTCAGAGCAAAACACACATCAAATGAGTCTACTGGACCTCTTAATCCTAGGAAAAGAAGCTGCACTGTGTGCACTTTTGTCAGCAGGACTTAGGCAGCAATTCTACTCCTAATGATCAGTGGATAATTGACGACAATAGCCACACAAAAACTGCAACGCACGTGTTAAAATCAATGAATTCAATAATGATACAGAGAGACAACAACACATTGATCGATTTTTAAATAATCTATTAGGAAGGAACGTCGCTCAGTCGTGTCCGACTCTTTGCGGCCCCATGGACTGTAGCCTACCAGGCTCCTCTGTCCATGGGATTTTCCAGGCAATAGTACTGGAGCGGATTCCCATTTCCTTCTCCAGTGGATCTTCCTGGCCCAGGGATCAAACCTGGGTCTCCTGCATTGTAGACAGACGCTTTACCTTCTGAGCCATCAGGGAAGTCCTAAGAATCTATTAAAAGGATATCAACTCATTTTGAAAACTAACCATCTTATAGGGAAAAATTAAGTATTTAACTTGCATTTTTTCACAAGGTAACTAAATTAAACACAACGAAGGAAACTTTTTTATAAAGGAATATCAAATACTGGAGAAGAGAATTAGCATATCATAAATTACATACTGTGAATAAACTGATCAGATGATTAATATTAGAAACTAGAAACATCAAGAAAATGGAGACAAGAGGCTAGCACTTTCTTCATGAGAATACCCAGATTTACCTGTGAAATATTCTTGCAATATATTTAAAGCAAATTCTTAGAATTACTAACAATTTATAGAAAATAGAGTATAAAATTACACTAACATAAATGCAATCAGCAAAATGTAGACTGTGAGGAACTCTTCAAGGAAAAAGGACTCAAGTTTCTTCAACAAATAAACTACAAAGACAATGAGGAAAGATAAAAAATGAATCCTCAATTTTATAAAAAATAATTTAGACTTATTAACAGATTATACTACATAAGACATCAACTATAATCTGGATTGCAATTTAACCAGTTAAAACGTATTATGAAACATAAACATAGTAAGTCATATGATATTTGGTATCAAGCCTCAAAGCCATCCAGCAATACATAATGTAAGGATGTGGTGGTGGCTATACAGCTATACAGATGAAATAAAGTTGAACATGAATTAAAGATTGTTGAAATTAGTGATGGATACATAGGCACTGTTAGTATTATTGATTTCTCTTTATATATATGTACTTTTCTGTGAACAATGTTTTAAAAAGAAAGTTCAACATGTGAGGGTAATTCCTGATGCAATTAACCAGAATTAAACCACAAGTACTATAGACTCAGATATGTCTATGACTGAAAATTCTCTTTACAAGTTTTTTTAATCTAGTATGATACTAACTCTTGTCATTCATTTCTATACTACAAAAAACATAACCTAATCTAAGATTACTGATTCTCAGTAAATTTTAGGTGTAAGGACCTTTAATGAGTGTCAAGGTTTTCTTGACAATAACGAAAAATTATAATCATATACTAGTATGCTAAAGACTCAGAGAAAATGAGAGACTTCATAAAATCCTATATAGTCAAAGAGCTGATTTACATCTATTATATGTGAATGCAAACTTCCTTCATTTAAATACAGCATCAATTTATAATAGCATTTTAAGTTCACAGTTCTAATCAGAATCATTTAAACCTGGTCTTTTCATCATTTGGGTATGAGTAAATGTAATCATAACTGAATAAGAATAGTCATACATATTTCTTAAATGCATATCTTAATTAATTGCTGTCTCTTTCCAGCTTTCTCTCATTTTAAAAGGCAATAGTCCATAAAAGAATCCATATGTAAACTCTCCCTCTGTCACTCACAGAACAACTTATACTCAGTTTCACCATACTTTAAACAATGGCTTTGCTGGCAAAAACTGCAGGACTCTATTGACCAAAGCAAGCATACGTTCCATAGCAGTTTAAGTTTTTTCTATTTGATTACACATAAATACATTTTACTTATTGACATGGTTAAATAAAATACCTAGTTTCTATGACCAATGTATCTCAGCTAAAGCGAACTGAAAAGCTTCAATTCCTTATTTCCTGACTACACACAACACAGTTCACTGAAGGCCATTTGTTGAAGGCCTGTATTTGATATCATTTCCCTTATTACTTATATCTATTCATATAGATTTTGCATTTGTCTCTATGCTGATTTTAAAACAGACTGGCTCTCTCATTAAGAAGTACAAAAGCACTTGAGTTTTCTATATCTGAAAATATAAGATATTATTAATTAGCAGTCCATTAAACCAATTTTAAGGTCCTAAATTGGCCATGTTTAGTTGTGACTAACAAGAATTCTATTTTTGTTTCATTTTGCTTTGTGTCTAAAGTCAGGAATCAAACATCTGCCTAAATTAACCCAAGCTGACTTGAAATAGTGCTGCTAATTTTATCTACTTACGTCATCTCATAGTACATTACTTCTGCCTCTTGTTAATATTTGACTTATTTGTCTCTTCATCCCTACCCTGAAGTGCTACCCAGATTTCATTCTGTGATTTTTCCCCTTTTCAAATTCTAGACTCTAGAGAATTCTCAAAGTACTTAACATGTAATGTAAAGCTTTTCTAAAATATAGGGACTGCATTCTTTTTGATATGAGAAACCTGAGGTGGTATTAGTCATGTCCGCCTCTTTGCAACCTCAAGGACTGTTGTCACAGGCTTTGCTATCCGTGGAATTCTCTGGGCAACAATATTGGAGTGAGTAGTTATTTCCTTCTTCAGGGGTTCTTTCCAACCCATGGATGGAACACATGTCTGCTGCTTGGCAGGCAGATTCTACACTATCTGAGTCACCAGGGAAGTCTCCAAGTGAAAGTGAAGTCACTCAGTCGTATCTAATTGTTTGCAACCCCATGGACTGTAGCCCACCAGGCTCCTCTGTCCATGGAATTTTCCAGGCAAGACTGCTGGAGCGGGTTGCCATTTCCTTATCCAGGGAATCTTCCCGACTCAGGGATCCAACCTGAGTTTCCCATGTTGCAGGCGGACGCTTTACCATCTGAGCCACCAGGGAAGCTAAGGTGATATTTGGACTCTGGGGGAGAGGGTGGGATGATGTGGGAGAAGGGCATTGAAACATGTATACTATCATGCAAGAAACGAAGCACCAGTCTATGTTTGACGCAGGATACAGGATGCTTGGGGCTGGTGCATGGGGATGATCCAGGGAGATGATATGGGGTGGGGGGTGGGAGGGGGGATCAGGATTGGGAGCTCGTATACACCCGTGGTGGATTCACGTCAATGTATGGCAAAACCAATACAGTACTGTAAAGTAAAATAAAGTAAAAATAAAATTAAAAAAAAAATAAATGTACTTCAGAATTATTTTCAATTCAAGGAGAAGATAATTTCTCTATTCCATCACATGTCTATACCACAACATTATAAAATTATTTAGATTCTACAGGGTAGTAGACAGACAAATGGCCATGAGACTACAATGTCTACTTTTGACAGCAAATAGCTCTATCTAAGTAAATCTAGCAATCCTATGTGTTTATCTCCTTAGAATCAGCATTTTCCTCACTCAGTTATCCACCTGTTTTTCAATGATTTTAACTAAGTTAATCTTGCTATTCTTTTTCTGTGGAAGGGTCACTGATATTTTACTTTCACTTAACCTCAATTTTCCTGTTTTAAAATGAACCTAGTGAGTACTCACCGGAGAAGGCAATGGCACCCCAGTCCAGTACTTTTGCCTGGAAAATCCCATGGATGTAGGAGCCTGGAAGGCTGTAGTCCATGGGGTCGCTGAGGGTTGGACATGACTAAGCGACTTCCCTTTCACTTTTCACTTTCATGCATTGGAGAAGGAAACGGCAAGCCACTCCAGTGTTCTTGCCTGGAGAATCCCAGGGACGGGGAAGCCTGGTGGGCTGCTATCTATGGGGTCGCACAGAGTCGGACACGACTGAAGTGACTTAGCTTAGCAGTAAGTACTCACAGTAACTGTTTTATTTCCCTATTTTTTTGCCTCAATTAAAAAGTAAAGTAAATGTAACATATTTGAAATGTCGAACATTAAATTTTACCTTTCCCATTGAACTTTTAATTCAAATTTTAATCATAAATGGAAAATTAGAGTAAGTGGGGTCAGAAGACAATAGACTTTATAGTAGATTCAAGTAACTATACATAATCTTATCTAGCAGTGATTTATAATGATTAAAAGTCAACCTTTATATTTCAGAATCACAAGTACTAGATTCTAAAATTATCTTCTAAAGTTATTCAACAGGTTGCTTGTTCACAGACTCAGTGCTATATATCTTTTTAACATAAAGGGTATAAGTTGACTATTACAACAGTGTTCAGAAGCTTCAAATTTTTGCAAGCTGATTAACAAGCCAGTGACAAATCAAATGTAATTTTTTCTTCCCTCTGAAACCTTATTCAGTTCAGTTCAGTCACTCAGTCATGTCCGACTCTTTGTGACTCCATGAACTGCAGCACCCCAGGCCTCCATGTCCATCACCAACTCCTGGAGTTCACCCAAACTCACGTTCATCCAGTCAGTGATGCCGTCCAGCCATCTCATCCTCTGTCGTCTCCTTCTCCTGCCCCTAATCCCTCCTAGCATCAGAGTCTTTTCCAATGAGTCAACTCTTCGCATAAGGTGGCCATAGTTTTGGAGTTTCAGCTTTAGCATCAGTCCTTCCAAAGAACACCCAGGACTGATCTCCTTTAGGATGGACTCGTTGGATCTCCTTGCAGTCCATGGGACTCTCAAGAGTCTTCTCCAACACCACAGTTCAAAAGCATCAATTCTTCAGTGCTCAGCTTTCTTCACAGTCCAACTCTCACATCCATACATGACCACTGGAAAAACCATAGCCTTGACTAGATGGATCTTTGTTGACAAAGTAATGCTCTGCTTTTGAATATGCTCTCTAGGTTGGTCATAACTTTCCTTCCAAGGAGTAAGCATCTTTTAATTTCATGGCTGCAAACACCATCTTAAAAACAAAATAAAAAATCCAAGGGCCACTCCTCTAAAGCAGGGTATCTTTGCTTCTCCTATTATTAAGATACAGGCCCATAAATCTTTCTATTTACTATGAGTATTAGTCTATCCTAAGATACTAAGGCTAATAAATATTGTGATAGTCAAGAAAAAAACTAAATGATCTGGCAGCATTATAATGCTTAATGACATTTTTTAGATTCATATTGCTGATGTACCACTCGGTTCTTTCCACAAAGGTTTCTTGAACACATTCCACTTACCAGCCTCTAAAATATATGTTGAGTGTGAAATTATGTCTAAAATATAATGTTTTGGTTTTAGGGATCTCAGAAACCAATGAAGAAAACATAAACACACAGATAATACTAAGAAACTTGACAGTTGTAATTAGCTTCAAGCAAAAGTGTTTTAAAGGACAAGGACCTTTTTTTAACCAAAATTTTACTTTTGGAAAACAAATGTTACAAAATACATAATGAGAAAATTAAATTGCAAAAGTGTTACACAATAAGCTTTCAATAAGGAAATCTGGAAATAAATGGGAGATAAATTTATCAACATACTTGCTATAATGGTATCTGTGTATCCGCACTAAATATGTATTCCTGCTTGAAATACTTCTTTCAGTGGAGGCATTTGTATTTTTTTAATGTATTTGCATTTATTTTGTATTTAACAAAACTGAAACTCATGAAAAATTCATAGGGGCTGAAATGTATGATAAAGAAGGAAGTCACACAGGTTCCAGTTTCTGCAGCATGGTTTAAAAAACTGTAAGCCCAAATTTCTAAGATACTAGTCACAGCATTAATGAAACTCACACACACACACACACAGTGATAGATGATCAGGAAACTGGTTTTATTTGGTCATCACATAAATAGAAAGGACATAGAATTATTGTTCTGTGACTTAATGGTTCAGTTTCATTTACAAAAGTGATGCTGCTCAAGGAAAAAATAAAGAAACACTGAGAATTATCTAGGAGCCTTTAAAAATATCCATGTCTAGCACCCAACCTCAGAAGCTCTGATTCAAAGGAACAGACCAGACATCTGTATTTTTATATGCTCCCAGATGATCCTAATATGCAATCAAGATTAATAGCTTCTGCTTTAGAGGCCCTAACAGTCAGTCTATACCTGTAATTCTCAAAATATGCTTAAACCATTAAAAACGAAATAACTTTGACAAATATAAAATCTTTTCTTGCAGGTTTCTGTAATGTTTCATCATGATGATATTAAATATAAAGTTTCTATTGAAAAAAAAAAAGAAACGCTGAATTATTCTGAAAAGCTTGGCAGACATGACATTCAAGGTATCAACTGAAGATTCAAACAATGATTTTGCAGGGAGGAACAAGTGTAAAGCAATGGAGCTTAGAAGAGATAGATAGTCTAAAGGCATCATTTGCGAGTGTGTGTTTGTATACGTAAGTGTGTTTTTATGTTCTGTGTACAGTATTTCAATCATGCTTACATAATATGTTCCCAGAAAGAATGTGGAGAGACTAAAAACAGGGATTCAGAAAAAAGTGTATTTAGGGACACTGTATGGCAATGAAAGAAGTCAGAAAAGATTGATACAAGATGGGAAGAAATATCCAGAAATTCTGGAAGAGATGACAAAGTTTGATAGAAGATGTGTCAAAAAGACCAAAAGGTATAAAATCTTTAAGCCAAGAAAGTCATTTTTATGAGCACAATGTAAATTAAAGGCAGGTATTTGATACTGAAATGACCAGTAGAGTGTCAGAAGGATGTTAACGCCTGCATGTCTACAGAAAGCTCATGCAGTTCAGAAAGAACTAGTTGTAGGGAGGTAAGTGTGCACGTACTTACAAACCTCCCCCAACTCAAGAGTGCTGTGTTGCATCAGAGGGATACTGAACCCCAAATATATATCTGGAAATCTGATATAAAAGAATTAGAAGAATTCTCAATGATATGTCTTTCACAGCTGTGACTCAATGATTTTCATAATGTTATGAAGCTCCTAATTTTTCACATTAGCACCCCCAAGCAANTATCTGGAAATCTGATATAAAAGAATTAGAAGAATTCTCAATGATATGTCTTTCACAGCTGTGACTCAATGATTTTCATAATGTTATGAAGCTCCTAATTTTTCACATTAGCACCCCCAAGCAAAAAGCATGCCACTGGATAACTGCTTGCTGATGAGGCATGGCTTCTTCCAAACAAAGCATGATGTTTTAAAGGACCAAGACAGAAGTAATTGGTCAAAACTAAAACTGGTTCACAGAAAACATGGCCTATAGCACAGTATCTTCACCAAACAGTGAGAATAGATTATATGAGCAGGAAATCCACCTAAATGACTTCCTAGGGCTCTGGCTGCCTGCCAATTTGCTCTGACTGTTAGATAATTGAACTGGCTCTCAAAGTTTACATCAACCATACTTTCTCTTCAGGATTTTGGAGAATGATGCTAATGGAAACCAATTGGAGAGTGTTTTAGAAAAATGTATGACTTTCTAGCAAAAACTAGGCTCAGTTTGATCTTTTTTCTTTCTCTCCCTCAATGGAAAGAAAATTATCTTGCCTATAAAATATAAGAATATAATTTTTATAAGAATTCTTATAAGAATATATCTTTTTAATATAAATTCTTATAAGAATAAAATAATAGGAATTTAAGAAGCAAAACTTTCTTTAAAATATATGAGATCACCAAAATATATATGAGCTACTGGCTGCCTATCTTAGCCACAGCAATCAGAGAAGAAAAAAAAAAAGATACCCAAATTCGAAAAGAAGTAAAACTGGCACTCGTAACAGATGACATAATATTATACGTAGAAAATCTTGAAGATTCTACCAGAAAATTCATAAGGCTCATCAATGTGTTCAGTAAAGTTTCAGGATACAAAATAAATACAGAGAAATCTGTTGCATTCCTATACACTAACAATAAAAGATATCAATCATATTTTAAGATGCATGAAATCTGAGGTAAAAATATTGGAAGATAAAATATTATTCATTATCAGACCAAAATAAGAGAGTGAAATCATTTGTGGAGCTTAAAAGTGAAACAGTGATAAAATTTGCATTAGAAAAATTATAGGACCAACACTTAAAAATATAATCAGTTATGTTGAAGATCTTATAAATATATACCTCCAGAAAAGACATAAAAAAATTACTAGAATAGATACAGATGGCAGAACATATGGATCTCAAATACAGATAATCACTCATGTCTGACTCTTTGGTGGCTCCATAGACTGTGGCCCACAAGGCTTCTCTGTTCATGGGATTTCCTGGGCAAGAATACTGAAGTAGGTTGCCATTTCCTCCTCCAGAGATCTTCCCGATCCATGGATTAAACCCACATCTGCATTTCAGGCAGCTTTGTTTTTTCTTACTTAGCCACCAGATACTAAATAGTTTATTTAAGTTTCTAATTACAGCAACATGTTTGACAAGTAGTAATCAAATGAAGATACACACATAAATAGATGATAGCAGAAAGATTAAGAAAGTGAATTTAAAAAGAAATGTTAGATGGTTAATTCTAGAACTCAGTTCACTTGCTCAGTCATGTCTGACTCTTTGAGACCCCATGGAATGAAGTATGCCATGCNACCAAAAGTTATTTAACGCTTAACCAATGAAGTATAATCTTCATTTATTTTTGCAATTGGAGAAGGAAATGGCAACCCGCTCTAGTATTCTTGCCTGGACAATCCCATGGACAGAGGAGCCTGGTGGGCTACAGTCCATGGGGGCGCAAAGAGTCGAACACGACTGAGCGACTTCACTTATTTTTGCAAATATTATAGGTGACAAAGCGTTTCACTTCTCTGGGCAAGGGTAAGGCATGCTGCAGCTGAGGGAAGGTTAAAAGAAAGAAAAGTACTTCATAAAACTGTCCTGGGCCTAAGCCCATAGGAGATCTCGTACCCTAAGTGAGGAGCAGGAGCATGGAGAAAGGCCCAGCTGGGACAACAAGCAGGCAAGCAAGCATCGACCAGTAACAGACAGCAGTGTGCCTTTGGGGAAGAGGTGGTACGATGGCATGAGACCCTTTCTGAGGGGCAGACATACAGGGGAGGTCTAAAGCTGCAAGTATGTTCATCCTGTAACTAATTTTATCAATAGACTAGATAAAGATGTGTCCAGTGATTTAGCTGAACTGTGGGAATATGATATTCAGATTGCCCTGAAAGGTAAAACTGGGGTCTGTAAATCATAGCAACTTTGAGGGAAAAATAGATACTACATACTTTACATCGCATGTTTCTTTTCCTTTTTTTTTGGCTTGGCAAGTTAAACATGAACATGACTGAGTTGGATTTTTCTGAGACTTCCCATTGGCTTTAAAATGATTGAGGTGAACTTTCATTATATAACACCAGTTCCGGATGTAATTTAGCTTAATTTTATTCTCATTTCCATTTTGCTGTGGGTTGTCCCACTGTATCTAAGTGTTTCTGGTAATTTAATGGAAATCTACAATTGACAAATTTTGCAAGTGATACTGAGATGGCATTAACAAAAATAAAAAAACAATTAAAAACATTTGATTTTGCTGTGTGCTATTAGCTCACAAAAGAGCTCCTGTTGACTTCATTGTAGGCCTTTCACAAAGCTGACTTCACACAATTGCTTTTTTACTCAGACTGAAGTTATGCTTCCAATGTGATCCCAGTGTGCCACAGCTTCTACTGCCCCATTGTCCTTTAATGTCTCTTTCAAAGCTAATAAAGTTTTCAAAGCTTTGATTTCTTTTTTGAAGGTGACTTCTTCAATGTGGCCTATATGAATTCTTCATGATTACAAAAATGTCATTAAAAAGTCATCCTTTGAAGCTGGCAGATGTCTATTTCTTCTGCTTCCAAAACACAAAATAGAATAGCTACATACTTAAGTTCAATGTGAACATAAAATATTATATTAAACTATTTCTGTATGCTTTGCTACATATCAAAATTTACCTTTGGGAAGAAAATTTTATCAAGTGTGCTTTCAGTTTTCTATTCTTATATTTGCCACTCATAATCTGAGAATAATTATTAGAAGTCATTACTCAAAAGCTATCCTCATGAAATCTGATCTTTAATTCAAAATCAGATTTTGCATCTTAACCAACTAAGATACTTTTTCTATGGATGTTCTGCTTCAGTAAGTCTGGAAATTGGGAATAAGAACTTCAAAACTTGTGGCCCTCCAGAAAAGCAATGAGAGACCTGGGAAAAGTTTGCATCATCCATTTTTCATAATTGAAAATTAATCAAAAGCTAGCAGAAATCAATTTATTCAATAAAAATAGGGTTGAATCTTGGGAAAATATTGTTTTGTCACAGTTTCACCTACTGTAGTTCTGTTTTTCATTCTCTAGCTCTGTGGCAGCCTTAAAAAGTAACAACTTGCTTTCCTAGCACTAGAGAGAGAAGACAGGAACTTGAGCTCTCTCAAAGATATATTGACAACGAGAGTTCTTTCTGACCCGCCTGATGGTTTCCTGGAAGAATCCACTCAAAAAACATTTTTTCTTAAGGTTTATCATTTTTTTACCTGATAAAAATTGCCCAGTTTTGAAAGCTTCTCCACAAAGAACACTCAACATCACAGATTATGACATCACAGATTCCTGATGTGAAGGTAAAAGTTGGGGCGAAAGAAAGAATAACCAAAAGAAGCTAAGCACTGAGATACTCATAAAAGGGCTTGGAAATTAACACATTCCTAGAAATCACTACGGACAAACACATGCTTTGGGCTGTATACATGTTCACAAAACACCTGGAAACATCTTAAGCCTACACCTCTGACTTTTAGTTTCTGTGAAATCAGGAAGTAAAGACAACAGCAGAGAGTTAAAGTGGCAAGCTGATTATTAAAAGCATGCCTTCAACTCAGTCCCACAACAGAGACAGGGAGNCACAAAAGACCTGGAAACATCTTAAGCCTACACCTCTGACTTTTAGTTTCTGTGAAATCAGGAAGTAAAGACAACAGCAGAGAGTTAAAGTGGCAAGCTGATTATTAAAAGCATGCCTTCAACTCAGTCCCACAACAGAGACAGGGAGATTTTACTGTTCTAGGTGTCAAGGAAACATCTGTTCAGTCATTAACGGATCATGAAACTAACCAAGCATAGTTGTTAGTGGCCACACATATCAAAGATACAGATTTTGCTAAATTAGTTAAGAGAAATTACCTACCAAACAAACTACAAGAATTACAACAAAAAACAGCAACCCTGGAGAGCCCTAGAGAAAGGAGGATGTCTAAGTTAAAGAGTTTACATTTACTGGACATTATTTGAAATGCCTACTTGTCACTCAATATATAAATCATGAAAATAAGCAAGGAAGTATAACCCATACATAGGAGAAAAATGTACTAAATACAAAATGTCCAGGAGGAAGCCCAAAAGATAGACTTATAAATCAAAGACTTTAAACCACATTTTTAAAGTATTCAAAATACTAAGGGATTGGCTTAAACATGTTTAAAGAGCTTAAGGATGTAATCTCTATAAAAAACAAAATATGATGCAAAAGTCATCCAAACAAATCCAGATTTGAAAAATATGATAAATGAAAAAAATTCACTAAAGAGGCTCAGCAACAAATGTGAACAACTAAAGAAAGAATCAGTGAACTCAAAGACAGATCAATAGAAATTATTCAGTTTGAGCAAACAAAAAAAAAACAGGAAAAAGGAAAGAATTATCAAAGCTAATATGGGATTTATAATACAAAATGTAAAATTTACAATGCAAAATCACAATTCAAAAAGCTGCAGTAATCAAGACACTATGGTACTGGTTTGATTCTACTCCAATATTAGAACAAAATTTTAGCTCAGAAAATCATCATATTTAGAAATCAAGTAGAGATAAATATTAAAATAATCCAAGGAAGAAAATTCATTCAATGAAGACCTTACCACTCACCAATCAGAACTCATTTATAATTACTAGTATCAATGAAAGATGTGATAAAGGCTGAAAAATCTGACCCCATGGACTGCAGCCAGCAGGCTCCTCCATCCATGGGATTTTCCAGACAAGAGTACTAGAGTGGGGTGCCATCACCTTCTCCGTTCCTAGACTATAACATACAAATCTTTCAAGGAATTATATAGTATAAAAAACTTCTTCATGTTATTAACAGAGAAACCAATTATCAATACATTGGCATTATTTTATACACCAGTCACAAAAAATGTTCAAAATATCTAAACTTTACATCACATTGATAAATTGTTCTACTAAAGTTTATAGAATTTCTCCCTCCTCTGAAGTTAGGAAACTGAAATTTTTAAATCTTTCACAGCTGTTCTTAACAGCATTAACATTCTCAGAGATCAGTAATAAGCTGAATATAAGGCTCCTAGGTAGTCAGTGGTATAAAAGCAGAAGCTACGAATACAACTGAATTTATGAGAAGGACACTACTGCAGGTGATGTGAAAAAATACATATGCATTCCATGCAGATCAGACAATAATTTGTAATGGTGGATAATTCTTATATGCTCATGTTTCTGCACAGCAAGCATTTTAGCATTTTGAAAGGTAATTGCATTTGTCATATTATTCACTATGCAGTGAAGCATGCATGTAAACATCTGTTCTAGAAATTGAAAGCTTTGGTTATTAAGATATTTTAAAGAATTTTTATCTTCAAGAACAAAAATCTAGAACTGAATCCTATATAAAACCTGTCAGAAAGCAGCTCCCTCATGCATGTTTTGACATAGATTTCCCAGCATATAGGAATGTTTTATTAATGCACTGCCTCTATGTTAAAAAATGGATATTTATAAATATCACTATGACCTTACTCAGCTTTGTGTTCTTTAATTAATCCAGTTTTAATTCACTCAGTTGATCTTTATCTTCAGCATTATAACTTTGCTAATACTGACAACTAAAGTAATTTTATGGTAAAATTCAATTTTTTTCACATACAATAGTTTCTATACCATGGCAGTCTCTAAAAAGAAATAGCTAAATTCCCTTGAATATCTATCTTGTTTTGTATTCAAAATTTAAATATACAAGTAAGCTGGAAAAGATATATTATGCAAAATTCAAAGATCCTGCAGAATAGTAGCCTGAAACTTGTCATAGATGCTGTTGTTTACATTAAACACTGTTTGTCTGATCTGTTACTTGGTAGAATTACAATATGCTTTATAAACCATTAACACATCTTCTGTTTCTGAATTTACAGTGGTGATATAAATGTACTGTGGCAAACCACAATTTCCAAAAAAAAAAAAAAATAGACCTTAGTGTTTGACAACCTAGATTGGAGCTGCTAAAAATTTTGAAGGTAATTTTGGGCAAAAAAACTATAAAACTTAAAATCCGTGAAACTATCTGATGAAGTTGAGAAATTTGCACCATTTCTCTACTTCAGAGTTAATTGAAGGAATAGGGAGTAGATATTTTCATTTTTTCATAATGGCAAAACTACAATTCCCAGATAAATTCATAATACAATGAGCTCCCTCACTTTCTTGGTAAGTTTTAAATGATTTCAAAATCGAATAGCTTTAAGAATTACAACAACTTTGAAAATATCAGTGGCAGAGTAACAGGATCCTTACCATTTATTAAAAGTTCACTCCTTAACCTCATAGAAAGTCACCTACAAAAATTAGTTTTAATACAGCTTGGTTGCAAAATCACTGATGCTATGAACAGAATAAGTCAATACTTAAGAATATCTGAATCATATCTTTTCAATTTTTCAATCCATATTTTTTCAACTCTCAAAATGTTGAGTTCCAAAGGCACAATAAAATTACATTTACTGTTTGAATAACTTATGAAAGAAGGTTTTTCTTCTGTCAAGTCCAAACCTCCCATTACCAAGCACAGAGCAAAATAAGACTTCCTGAGTTCCAAGTGTCAATGGGAAGTTGACCATGATAAAAAATAATAATAATAAAAGCCCTGAGAGCCAGCCTCATAACAACTGATTACCATTTTTGCTTTGAGGAAGGCTTTAGAAAGAAAACACTCTGGTTCTGTTTATGTCCATGTTCTTCTTACCTTATGGAAAAAGTAAGCAGAAGTAAGAGCTTCAAGTATGAGCCCTCTCTAAAAGTCTCACATGCAAAGAGAATTCTAGAATGTAACCTACTGCTCCCTGCAACATGTGAGGAGACTTTGCTCTTTATTTCTCACCCAGGTATTATTTCCTCAATGATCCTACTACTACAATTATAATATAATGCTAATCATTTTCCTGCTTCATAAATATTTTTACCACCATCAGTCCTAACAGAGCAGATTCCAGTACATTCTCATGTACTTGGAAACTATTTATTTTGAGTTGCTCCACATAGACTGTTTAAAAAGTTTCTTTACTTTCAACGTAGCATCAACTTGATAACCCAGGAAAAAACAATAAACATATTTGCCCTTTTAAACTGACTATGAATATTGGCTTTAACATCATCAGTTCTCATTGCAACTATTCTCTTCACAAAGCTCACAGTCTTATTTGTTTGGACACATTTCTTCAGTTGTTGCAATAATATAATTCAGTTATAATTCACTAGCAGTAAATGGCTTTTATTATTTGCCTACTCAGAAAACTGGTTACAGATTCACGTATTTTAATTCATTTTTTAAAGAAATTCTTCCATAATGAGATACTTCACTTTAAATGTCCTAATTTTTTCTTTTTCTTTTCGTGAGCTGGGAATACTGTGTTGCATCTTTATTTTGATAATTTAGATGCACATTTTATTTTTTTTTAAGACTACTACAGTGTCATTGCAAAATATAGTGAGTTGTGTGCTCTCTGATAGAACAGAATAACTGTCATTCAATGGTACTTTGAAAGCAGAACATTCAAAGTACACATTTTTCTTGTTATCACATGATAAGTATGTATAAGTAATAAAGAAAAACCAGAGTAGTATGATAAATATGACACTCAAAATGCTGTGCGGCTATAACTGCTTCACTGCAATTTATAGTGTGTTAGCAAGGAAAACTGACAATGGAGTCTCTGTTATAACCATTAAACTCTGCTGCTGTAATAGGAAAGCAGTCACAGATGAACATCAGTGAATGAACATGGTTGTGTTCCAATTAAATTTTATTTATGGACAAAATTTAAGTTCCATATACTTTCCATAGCACATGAAATATTATTTCTTTTATTTTTAAACCACTACTAATATTAAACTATTCAGTTCAGTTCCATTCCATTCAGTCTCTCAGTCATGTCCGACTCTTTGCATCCTCATGAATTGCAGCACGTCAGGCTTCGCTGTCCATCACCAACTCTCAGAGTTCACTCAAACTCATGTCCATTGAGTCGGTGATGCCATCCAGCCATCTCATACTCTGTTGTCCCCTTCTCCTCCTGCCCCCAAACTCCCAGCATCAGCTCACTACTATACAAAACCAGGTACTGTGCCACATTTGCCTGGCAGAAAACTGTCAATCCCTAACATTAAGTAACAGTAATGAAATTAAAAGACGGTTACTCCTTGGAAGGAAAGTTATCATTAATCCAGATAGCATATTTAATGGAGAAGGAAATGGCAACCCACTCCAGTCTTCTTGTCTGGAGAATCCCAGGGATGGGGGAGCCTGATGGGCTGCCGTCTACGGGGTCACACAGAGTCGGACACGACTGAAGTGACTTAGCAGCAGCATATTTAAAGGCAGAGACATTACTTTGCCAACAAAGGTCCATCTAGTCAAGGCTATGGTTTTTCCAGTGGTCATGTATAGATGTGAGAGTTGGACGATAAAGAGAGCTGAGCGCAGAAGACTCTTGAGAGTCCCTTGGACTGCAAGGAGATCCAACAAGTCCATCCCAAAGGAGATCAGTCCTGGGTGTTCATTGGAAGGACTGATGTTGAAGCAGAAACTCCAATACTTTGGCCACCTCATCTGAAGAGATGACTCATTTGAAAAGACCCTGGTGCTGGGAAAGATTGAGGGCAGGAGGAGAAGGTGACGACAGAGGATGAGATGGTTGGATGGCATCACCGACTCAACGGACATGAGTTTGGGTAAACTCCAGGAGTTGGTGATGGAAGGGAGGCCTGCCTTGCTGCATTTCACGGGGTCCCAAAAAGTCAGACACAACTGAGCAACTGAATTGAACTGAATATTGTTTTGCTTACAATGAGGTGAAGAATAATAAGAGAGAGAAGACTTCTTGATCTGTAAAGCTCTTAAAATTACACATTGAAGCTCTTAAGACCTCAAGAAACAGAGGCTAAGGAACAAATTTCAGAAATTTTACTCCTAAAATATCCTATATAAATGACATGTAGTTGTGTAGCTATTCCAATTTTATTAAGACATATTGATATATAATGTTGTCAGGTTTAAGGAGGGAGGGCTTCCCTCGCAGCTCAGTTGGCATAGAATCTGTCTGCAATGTAGGAGATCCAGGTTTGATTCCTGGGTTGGGAAGATTCCCCTGGAGAAGGAAATGGCAACCCACTCCAATATTCTTGCCTGGAGAATCTCATGGACAGAGGAGCCTGGCAGGCTACTGTTCATGGGGTTGCAAGAGTCAGACATGACTTAGTGACTAACCCACCACCATCACAGGTTTAAGGTGTACAACATGATGATTTGATACATGTATCTACTGTAAAGTGATCATCATAATAATGTTAACACACCCTTCAACTCATATTACAATTTTTTTTAATGTGCTAAGAACATGTAAGATCTACTTTTTAGGTAGCTATCAAGTATACAGTACAGTATCATTAACTATGGCCACCATGCTACATGTTAGAGCCCCAAAACTTTACTCATCCTATAACTAAAAATTTGTACCCTTTGACCAATATCTATTTCCTTCAACCCTTAGGTCCCGGTAACCACAACTATATTGTATTTTTCCTGGAGGTTTTTTTTTTTAGTTTTGATATCTAAAAAATATCATATACTATATGCCTTTCTGACTAATTTCACCCTCCAGGTCCACCCATGCAAATAGCAGGGTTTCATTCTTTTATGGCTGAATGACAGATACCCCACCATGTGTGTGATAGTACATATTTTCTTCGAACATTCACCTGACAGTGGACACTCACTGTTCCCACATAGTTGGATATAGTGGATAATGTCATAGTGAACCTGAAGGTGCAAATATTCCCTCAAAGAAGTCATTTTATTCCTTTAGAATATATATCCAGAAGAGAAATTGCTGGACCACATGGTATTTTATTTTTAATATTTTGAGGAACCTCCATACTATAGTCCACAGTGACCACACCAGTTTACCCTCTCAGCAATAGTGTAACAGAGTTCCATTTTCTCCACATCTTCACCAACACTTGCTGTATCTCATATTACATATATATATAGTAATATATATATATATAGTTTTTATATAGTTAGTTATATATAGTCTTATATATAGTTAAGTCATATATCTGTNGTGGAATATAACATTTATTTATTATAAATTAATATATTTACATATTATATAATAAATATATATATTAGCACTGAGATTTACCTACCACAACATAAAAAAGCAAACAAATTCTGCTAGGAGTTCCATAAAGAAGGCATTGTGAGTAGTTTTGCCCTTCTACTCCACCATGGAGATATAATAAATGTATAGAAAGATGACACACAACAGCTTTATTAACTTTAATCAAATTACTTTCTGTTTTTGCTGACCCACTATTCTTTCCAGTCCACAAATTAATATACACCTTCATTTTATTTTTGCTCTTCCTTAAAATTATTCTTTTCCCACAATATACAAGTTCCCTGACCTAAGGAAGCTCTGATATGTGCTCTAATAAAGCCTTAATCTCACAGCTGATGTCATCTCAGCATGACAGTTCTCAAAGCCATTATCTTCTCAGCTATGATTGAGAAAAGGTATTAAGGTATTTTGGGGGGTCTTGACTAATAGGTAAAATAGAGGAAAAAAGTACTAGTATACATTATGCATTCCAAACGTATTTTCTAACCTAATCATGAATACATATTTAGCAACTGATATCATATCTTAGTATGTACTGCCGCCCAAATATATCAAAGATTCCACCCAAAAAAGTCTTAAGCTGCATATAGTTTGGATTTGGAAGGCTGAAATACTGCTTCAAAATTTTCTGTAAATTTGTCAAACTGTAAATTGAATACAAACCACCTAATGTTAACATTTCCCATTCTATTGTTTTCCTCTATTTCTTTGCATTGATCACTGAGGAAGGCTTTCTTATCTCTCCTTGCTATTCTTTGGAACTCTGCATTCAAATGGGTATGTCTTTCCTTTTCTCCTTTGCTTTTCCCTTCCCTTCTTTTCACAGCTATTTGTAAGGCCTCTTCAGACAGCGATTTTGGTTTTTTACATTTCTTTTTCTTGGGGATGGTCTTGATTCCTGTCTCCTGTACAATGTCACGAACCTCCATATGTTTTTGCTTTGGTTCCATCCCTTCATTCTTTTTGGAGTTATTTCTCCACTGATCTCCAGTAGCATATTTGGCACCTACAGACCAGGGGAGTTCATCTTTCAGTGTCCCATATTTTTGCCTTTTCATATTGTTCATGGGATTCTCAAGGCAAGAATACTGAAGTGATTTGCCTTTCCCTTCTCTAGTGGACCACATTCTGTCAGACCTCTCCAACATGACCCATGTGTCTTGGGTGGCCTCATTCTAAAATGTGAAGTCAATGTGCCTTAGGAAGCATCACTACGAACAAAGCTAGTGGAGGTGATGGAATTTCAGCTGAGCTATTTCAAATCCTAAAAGATGATGCTATGAAAGCGCTGCACTCAGTATGCCAGCAGATTTGGAAAACTCAGCAGTGACCACAGGACTGGAAAAGGTCAGTTTTCTTTCCAATCCCAAAGAAGTGCAATGCCAAAGATGTTCAAACTACCACACAATTGCACTCATGTCACACACTAGTAAAGTAATGCTCAAAATTCTCCAAGCCAGGCTTCAGGAATACGTGAACCATGAACTTCTAGATGTTCAAGCTGGTTTTGGAAACAGCAGAGGAACCAAAGATAAAATGGCCAACATCTGCTGGAACATCAAAAAGCAAGAGAGTTCCAGAAAAACGTCTATTGATATCTTTATTGACTATGTCACAGCCTTTGACTGTGTGGATCACAATAAACTGTGGGAAATTCTGAAAGAGATGGGAATACCAGACCACCAGACCTCTCTTGAGAAACCTGTATGCAGGCCAGGAAACAATACTTAGAACTGGACATAGAACAACACACTGGTCCCAAACAGGAAAAGGAGTATGTCAAGGCTGTATATTGTCACCCTGCTTATTTAACTTCTATGCAGAGTACATCATGAGAAACGCTGGACTGGAAGNCACTGAGGAAGGCTTTCTTATCTCTCCTTGCTATTCTTTGGAACTCTGCATTCAAATGGGTATGTCTTTCCTTTTTTCCTTTGCTTTTCCCTTCCCTTCTTTTCACAGCTATTTGTAAGGCCTCCTCAGACAGCGATTTTGGTTTTTTACATTTCTTTTTCTTGGGGATGGTCTTGATTCCTGTCTCCTGTACAATGTCACGAACCTCCATATGTTTTTGCTTTGGTTCCATCCCTTCATTCTTTTTGGAGTTATTTCTCCACTGATCTCCAGTAGCATATTTGGCACCTACAGACCAGGGGAGTTCATCTTTCAGTGTCCCATATTTTTGCCTTTTCATATTGTTCATGGGATTCTCAAGGCAAGAATACTGAAGTGATTTGCCTTTCCCTTCTCTAGTGGACCACATTCTGTCAGACCTCTCCAACATGACCCATGTGTCTTGGGTGGCCTCATTCTAAAATGTGAAGTCAATGTGCCTTAGGAAGCATCACTTCGAACAAAGCTAGTGGAGGTGATGGAATTTCAGCTGAGCTATTTCAAATCCTAAAAGATGATGCTATGAAAGCGCTGCACTCAGTATGCCAGCAGATTTGGAAAACTCAGCAGTGACCACAGGACTGGAAAAGGTCAGTTTTCTTTCCAATCCCAAAGAAGTGCAATGCCAAAGATGTTCAAACTACCACACAATTGCACTCATGTCACACACTAGTAAAGTAATGCTCAAAATTCTCCAAGCCAGGCTTCAGGAATACGTGAACCATGAACTTCTAGATGTTCAAGCTGGTTTTGGAAACAGCAGAGGAACCAAAGATAAAATGGCCAACATCTGCTGGAACATCAAAAAGCAAGAGAGTTCCAGAAAAACGTCTATTGATATCTTTATTGACTATGTCACAGCCTTTGACTGTGTGGATCACAATAAACTGTGGGAAATTCTGAAAGAGATGGGAATACTAGACCACCAGACCTCTCTTGAGAAACCTGTATGCAGGCCAGGAAACAATACTTAGAACTGGACATAGAACAACACACTGGTCCCAAACAGGAAAAGGAGTATGTCAAGGCTGTATATTGTCACCCTGCTTATTTAACTTCTATGCAGAGTACATCATGAGAAACGCTGGACTGGAAGAAGTACAAACTGGAATCAAGATTGCCAGGAGAAATATTAATAATCTCTGATATGCAGATGCCAACACCCTTATGGCAGAAAGTGAAGAAGAACTAAAGAACCTCTTGATGAAAGTGAAAGGAGAGAGTGAAAAAGTTGGCTTAAAGCTCAACATTCAGAAAATGAAGATCATGGCATCTGGTCCCATCACTTCATGGCAAATAGGTGGGGAAACGGTGGAAACAGTAGCTAACTTTATTCTTCTGGGCTCCAGAATCACTGCAGATGGTGACTGCAGCCATGAAATTAAAAGACACTTACTCCTTTGAAGAAAAGCTATCACCAACCTAAACAGCATACTGAAAAGCAGAGACATTACTTTGTCAACAAATGTCCATCTAGTCAAGGTTTTGGTTTTTCCAGTGGTCATGTATGGATGTGAGAGTTGGACTGTGAAGAAAGCTGAGTGCAAAAGAATTGATTCTTTTGAACTGTGGTGTTGGAGAAGACTCTTGAGAGCCCCTTGGACTGCAAGGAGATCCAACCAGCCCATCCTAAAGGAAATCAGTCCTGAATATTCGTTGAAAGGACTGATGCTAAAGCCAAAACTCCAATACTTTGGCCACCTGATCCAAAGAGCTGACTCATTTGAACAGACCCTGATGCTCAGAAAGATTGAGGGCAGGAGGAGAAGGGGAATGCAGAGGATGAGACGGTTGGATGGCATCACTGACTCAATAGACATGGGTTTGGGTGAACTCCAGGAGTTGGTGATGAATAGGGAGGCCTGGCATGCTGTGGTTTGTGGAGTTACAGAGTTGGACATAACTGAGTGATTGAACTGGAACTGGAATGTTAACATTCCTTGTGAGAATGTTTGTGACAAGGATATTTCCAGACTTGCAGAAATCACTCCTTCTGCTGTTTCCCAGACTTCCTATACAACAGCCTCATTTTGATAGCCTAACCCCGGGGAAAGAGAATCTTACTGCTACTGCTAAGTCGCGTTAGCCGTGTCTGACTCTGTGCAAACCGATAGACAGCAGCCCAACAGGCTCCTCTGTCCCTGGGATTCTCCAGGCAAGAATACTGGAGTGGGTTGCCATTTCCTTCTCCAATACATGAAAGTGAAAAGTCAAAGTTAAGTCACTCAGTCGTGTCCAATTCTTTGGGACCCCATGGATGGAAGCCCAATAGGCTCCCCCATCCTTGGGATTCTCGAGGCAAGAGTACTGAAGTAGGTTGCCATTGCCTTCTCCGGCCAATGGGACTAAACATCTACTTTCATGAGATATAGCATTAGTGTAACCTCAATCACAGGGTATAGCTTTTTATCATCTTCAAAAATGCTAATAATATAGTTACAGCTGAAATGACTCTCTGCCATGGTAAATATTCCTTTTCTTCTTTGAGATACTTGGTCAAGTTCAGAGCCGTCTTATAACTTAGAAGGTGAGCTCGTGCCAAGGCAAAAGCATCTTACTAGACTGACTCTAAACCAGGGGCATTCAAAAACCCATGGAAGAAGGCATACAGTAGTTTCTCAATGTATATAGCATTCTTTTTGTGAATTTTTAACTTGTCCATTGATTTCAGAGATCCTAGTGATGGGCTGTTTGTTTTGCTTTTTCTGGATTCTAAGTATATGAAAGATTACTCTTCAATGATCAGTCAAACGGGCAACAGGACTGGATTTGTGAGGAATTAATTATTTCATGGAGACTGATTTTTCTTCTGACACTGACCCAACTGGCATAAGCAGCTGTCATAAGAAGTAAAAAAAGGGTGTGTTGATAAGGTTTGGCATATTTTCATGTAGGTAATTGTTTAGATCAAAGAATAAACTGTCTTTTTAACAACCAGCTGCTATTTCCTTGCCGGCCCATTTTTGACATATTTTATACCTCTACACTGATTGCAAATGTTTAAACTACAATATTTTTCCTGTCTCTAGTACTATTTCTAAAATTTAAAAGATTTTATTTTAACAATAGTCAGATTCAAATATAAATGAGATATCTTCCATACACAACCTCTTTCCAAATGTGTTCTTCATTCAAGTTACCATCTCTACTTTCAGGATGTGCTATCAAATGTCAGATTTTCCCAAGAGAAATATGTGTATGTTTTTGAGTGTGTTTGTAGAGAGATCAAAGACATTTTATATTTTGAAGATACAGATATGCTGTCTGAGAACACAGAAACCAACACCATAAAATACTGACAATAAATTTACTATAAACTAAGATAAGAGAAAGACGAGGAGGAGGGAATCTGGCCACTTTCTTCCTCAGTTAACTTGCACNCAAAGACATTTTATATTTTGAAGATACAGATATGCTGTCTGAGAACACAGAAACCAACACCATAAAATACTGACAATAAATTTACTATAAACTAAGATAAGAGAAAGACGAGGAGGAGGGAATCTGGCCACTTTCTTCCTCAGTTAACTTGCACCCATGCCACATTTCCTCAACTCAAAGCCCAAAACTATCTATTCACAATTTTTCATAGCATGCATTTTTATTTGTGTTAAAACAGGGAACTGATTGACTGACTATATGCTCTTATTTTAAAACTGGAATAATATGAGTTCTTGTTTGAAATTTTAAGGGAACTGCAAAGACAAAACCTAATTATTATCTTCAAATATATGAGCCAAGTAGTATGCTAGGCAACTGTTAAACAATTTATATTTCTTCTTTCATGATAAATCTTAGTGTCATAATTACTGTATACTAGGAAACCAGGTTAGAGACATTAACAGTTTTGTTAAGGCCATGGAGTTTTACAACTGAAAAGCCAGGATTAAACTGTTTGCTCTATCCTAAAGTTCCTAATATGATCAAAGCCAGAAATAAAGCATTCTTGCAGAAGAACCCTATATGTGATCAGCTTATCCATGGTGAAGTGAAGTGAAGTGAAGTGAATTCGCTCAGTCGTGTCTGACACTTTGCGACCCCATGAACTGTAGCCTACCAGGCTCCTCCCTCCATGGGATTCTCCAGGCAAGAATACTGGAGTGGGTTGCCATTTCCTTCTCCAGGGGATCTTCCCAACCCAGGGATCGAACCGTGGTCTCCTGCACTCCAGGTAGACACTTTAACCTCTGAGCCAATTGAGTTCAATGCAGTTGACTTGGAATACACTTTGAGTTTGTCTCTGGGTTCTATAATCAACTTTTTAGCCTTACATTCACTATTTTATACGAAGTGAACTTGAAAATGCTATTTGCTTTTCAAATAAAATCAGAAGCTCAGTGAAATTAAACACAACTGGTTATACTGGAAGTTACAATTCAACACGATTTGATGTTCAGTACACTACTCTTTACTCTTTTTCAGTTTCTTAAACAGAAATGAGTATAATACTGTTTTGTAATATCTGCTATCTTTTCCTCTTGGAAGCAAAACACTTAAGAGAAATAAAAACCCATTAAAAAAAAAGTATTTATTTGGCTCTTCAGGGTCTCAGTTGCAGCATGTGGAATCAGGGTTCTCTGACTAGAAAATGAACCTGGGTCCGTGTATTGGGAGTATGGAGTCTTAGTGGACCACCAGGGAAGTAAAAAAAGACTCATTTTATAATGGCTATGGAAAGTCATCTTCTTGGACTAGAAGTTGGGAGGTAGATTTTGGATGAAAGGTATCATTGGCAGAAGAGAACTGAAAATATGGGTAGGAGTCCTAACATAAAAGGATGCTAAGGTCTAAACTAAGGTGACAGTCAGTATGGCAAGGGTGAAATTAACCAAGTGATAATAAGAATTTATAGTAAATAAGATTTATAGGACTTAGTTTCACATTAAGCTTAGTAGATAAAAGAAACTGAGGAATAAAAATAATTTCCTATGAATCTAGTTTGTAGAAACAAAAGTTGCTTATATATCCAAAACAATCTTTATGAATAAAATGGTAAATAAAGATATGCAAGTAACATGTAGGTATATTAAAAAATAATGCCTTAATATTTTAGAAAAAGCATCAAAATTCTGTAGATATATTTTCTGTAATGCATCCATCAGCAAAATTTCTAAGATAGGAATTAAAATGTAAGCGTTTAGTATGTGCTTAATTTTTGTGTCAGCTACTGCATAAAAAGGACTGTTTGATCATTACAATTAATGAACTTTATTTCTATTTTAACTTTGCTCATGCTATTTACATTACGTTTCCCTGATNTAAGATAGGAATTAAAACGTAAGCGTTTAGTATGTGCTTAATTTTTGTGTCAGCTACTGCATAAAAAGGACTGTTTGATCATTACAATTAATGAACTTTATTTCTATTTTAACTTTGCTCATGCTATTTACATTACGTTTCCCTGATGGAAAGATCTTACAGGGGAATTTTTTTGGAGTATTTTTCTTTTAATGCCAAAGCACCTTGTTTAGGGTCATGCTTATTTTAGATTATTAAACACATTTGAGTAAGCCACAGGCCTCGGCTTCCCAGGTGGCACTAGGAAAGAACCTGCCTGCCAGTGCAGGAGGCATAAAAGAAGCCAGTTCAATTCCTGGATTGGAAAGATCCCCTAGAAGAGGGCATGGCAACCCACTCCAGTATTCTTGCCTAGAGAATCCCAAGGTCAGAGAGGCATGGCAGGCTAGAGTCCACAGTGTTGCAGAGTCAGACACAACTGACGTAACTTACCATGCACATACGCAAACCACTTACCTATTATCCCCACAAGAGATTTAATAAAAGCTCTATATTCAGATTGTCATATTTTAAGATAATAGATTNCAGTTCAATTCCTGGATTGGGAAGATCCCCTAGAAGAGGGCATGGCAACCCACTCCAGTATTCTTGCCTAGAGAATCCCAAGGTCAGAGGGGCATGGCAGGCTAGAGTCCACAGTGTTGCAGAGTCAGACACAACTGACGTAACTTACCATGCACACATGCAAACCACTTACCTATTATCCCCACAAGAGATTTAATAAAAGCTCTATATTCAGATTGTCATATTTTAAGATAATAGATTTAAAATATTACACTCCTGCTAAACAGTTTTAAGTAGCCTTTCATTTCTCTCCAGATATATATAAACACCTTAGTTGGCATACATCCATCACATTGAACTATAATTACTACAAGATGTAATTTTACTCTTAAGGCTTTTGCACAAGTATCTTTTATACCATTAATTTACATATTTCTTTCCTTTAGAATCTGGTTAAAATACTTCCTCCCTGAGTAATGCCTCTTACAAGTGTGCACACAAACACCCCAGTCTGAATCNTCTGCTAAACATTTTTAAGTAGCCTTTCATTTCTCTCCAGATATATATAAATACCTTAGTTGGCATACATCCATCACATTGAACTATAATTACTACAAGATGTAACTTTACTCTTAAGGCTTTTGCACAAGTATCTTTTATACCATTAATTTACATATTTCCTTCCTTTAGAATCTGGTTAAAATACTTCCTCCCTGAGTAATGCCTCTTACAAGTGTGCACACAAACACCCCAGTCTGAATCGGCGTCTGTCTTATGTGCACTGTTTCCTACCACAACCAAACACCATAATCGCTATTATCTATTATCATAAGAGGACAATAAGTTTCTGTGCTTATTATATGCCATAATCCCTGCCATGAAAAATTCAGTCAGTAAATATTAATCCATTTCATACAAATTTAAAAATCTTAAGATTCTATGATGAGCAATTCTGTAGATTTTGAGTCTTCCCATACACTTCCACAGAAGAAACAAAGCAACTGGGATAACACATTAAAAAAAAAAAAAACCTTAAATACAACATATAAAACAAACTTAAAGGATAAGATTTCTACTTATATTAGAGCCAAGACTGTAACAGATGAGGAAGAAATCCAAACACACACAAAACCTGTATGTTAGTAGCAACAGTATGAGAAGAAACAGAAAATACAAAGACACTTCCAGAGGCACTGAGAGTTGTAAAACATCCTAAATGTCAACAGGAAAACAAGTGGCCAGTCTGAAATCTGCAGAAAAATGGGAGTGTGATGTGTGTGTGACCTCCAATCAAGTTACAGCTACAAAAGAAGCTTTAAATGATGTGGCAGTAGAGGGGTTATCTGGGATACACAAACTCATGGAAACAGCCAATGAAATCATCTCTCTTAGGCAAAGCTTGAGTCTGAGGACAAACTTTTGGATGGAAATTCACAAAAAGAAGGCCTAAAAAATGAGAGAACTGCAAAGACGTTTGAACTAAAAGAAAGTGAAGACAGCAGGCAGATTTCAGTAATTATGAGATAATTTTGGAGTCACCCTGATGTATGTTCTTCTTTCTGATTATAATGGGAAAAAATAGCTTTTCTTAAACATAAGAGTAGTTTAAAAAGATCTGAATCTTATTTAAAGTTACTGTCTGAAAAATAAATAGGATAAGGTCCCACAGGAAAAAAAAAAGTGTAAAAGATATTCCCACAAAGCCAAAGAGAATGATAAACTAATTTCCCCCTTGCTGTAATTAATTTTATTGTGTATTTAATCCAGGGGTTTCTTTTGTAAAGATGTGTAGGAACTCTAATCCTCTCGATATCCCTCTTCTCTTCTCCTTTTCCTTCCAGTTTTATAGATATGACTTACTGTATAACTTTACAGTGTACAGTCTCCAACTTGCAGACTTAGCCTGTAAGATCTTAGGACTTGTCAACCTTCAAAAATGAGCCGATTTTTTATACTAAATCTCCATATGTATTTATATTCATAAATGCATGTTTGTATAAATATTTTGATACATCTATATATTCACACAGGCCCCCACCTATGGGTTCCTTTTCTCTGGAGAACTCTTAATACATATAGCATAACCTTTAACAACAACTTGTAGCTAGTAATATTTCATTCTGAATGAATCTTCATAAATGTAGATATGTAAAATTTGGCCACTCTGCTGATATATTCAAATGATTCTTTACGTATTTTAAAATATTTGTTTTTCCCTAACAAAAGAACCCTGACAAAATATATGAAGTAGACTGTGAGAGAAGACAAAAGGCANTAATACATATAGCATTAGAGTTTAACAACAACTTGTAGCTAGTAATATTTCATTCTGAATGAATCTTCACAAATGTAGATATGTAAAATTTGGCCACTCTGCTGATATATTCAAATGATTCTTTACATATTTTAAAATATTTGTTTTTCCCTAACAAAAGAACCCTGACAAAATATATGAAGTAGACTGTGAGAGAAGACAAAAGGCAACATATGTAGGCGGTGTGAATTTGGGGCCAATTAGAGAAGATAATTTTCACTGCCAGAGACCAGTTGATCAAAGGTCTATAATTAGACGAGAATAAAAGAGAGATTATTCTATGCAAATTTAATGCTAAAGCATTTACATAAAAATAATCATTATTATCATCATCATTCTTATGTCTCAAATACTCTGGATACTTAATACAACATAGAATGACATGTGGTCATTCAGCATAATGCTCGTGCCCCAAAGTAGACCCAGCTGTCTGCCACCAATTCAGAATGGAAGAGGACTTATAAACACTGGAAGCAACACACAACCAAATAGAAAGTCAACTGTAAAACACTCATTGGCTCTGTCTCAGTTTTGCTCTTCCTCTTTATCTTTTTTAATTTTTTTGTTCTTTTTTTCTTATATAATGTATTTGTTTATTTCAGATTTATCACTCTTTTTTACATTTTTATTTCTGACTTTCAACAGATCACAGCGAGGGCGCTGGTCTGCTACGTATGAAACCTTGACCCAGAAGCAGGTCGACTACTAACGTTCGGCGTTTAACGGGTGAGCGCATGGCCGCCTTTCCAACCGCATCCTGTGCTCTTCCTCTTTGATTAGAAAATTAAGTCTTAAACTGTCAAAATGTAGAAAGGCTAACCGGAGAAAGCAATGGCAACTCACTCTAGTACTCTTGCCTGGAAAATCCCATGGACAGAGGAGACTGGTAGGCCGCAGTCCATAGGGTCATGAAGAGTCAGACACGAATGAGTGACTTCACTTTGACTTTTCACTTTCATGCATTGGAGAAGGAAATGGCAACCCACTCTAGTGTTCTTGCCTGGGGATCCCAGGGATGGAGGAGCCTGGTGGGCTTCCGTCTATGCGGTTGCATAGAGTTGGACACAACTGAGGTGACTTAGCAGCAGCAGCAGCAGCAGAAAGGCTAACAGGAGGTGAATAGGGAACTTTTGTATATAACAAGCTATAAGTGCTAGAAACAGATTACCCCTTTCAAAATAGACTGAGATAATTTTCTGTTTAGCTGATTATTGAAACTGGATTTACTATATGAGGATCTGATGGAGGCCCCACTCTCTCTCTCAGGTTTAGCAGTGACTGATATTGGAACTTGGCTATTGCAACTAATATCAGCATCATTTAACTCACAAACTTTTCATTTCCGACATGAAGTTCCTATACATGAAAGTTGATTTCTTTACTCTCAACATGACCATATAGTACTATGTGTATATCTATCCTAATTTAGAATGTTATTGACAATATCCACCTCCTATCCAGTTTGTTTACCACAAAATTAATCACTCTTAAAGGCCTAAATGATATTGCCATCTCTAAGGAATTTTCCAAAAAACTACACTTCATGGAATCTCTCTTCTCCAATTTCTGATATTAACAATCTTCAGTTCAGTCGCTCAGTCATATCTGACTCTTTGAGACCCCATGGACTGCAGCATACCAGAGCCTGCTCATACTCACGTCCATCGAGTCGGTGATGCCATTCAACCATCTCATCTTGTGCCATCCCCTTCTCCTCCTGCCTTCAATCTTTCCCATCATCAGGGTCATTTTCAATGAGTCAGTTCTTTGCAATCTTAGTGACATTTAAAAAAATAATACTGTGAAGAGAGATATAATAGAGGTGAAAATGATAGAGCTCTGGGTGTGTTTAGCAGCAACAAAGAGACTGAAGGACAACACAGACAGAGAGGGCCTGACACCTGCTCTAGGAGGTGATGAAAAGGAGGAGATGAAAAGGAAGTAAAAAATTACACTAGATCACAATGTTCTTGAGTACTGTATGCTGCTGCTGCTGCTAAGTTGCTTCAGTCATGTCTGACTCTGCAATCCCATAGACTAGACTATGCAGCCCACCAGGCTCCCCGTCCCTGGGGTTCTCCAGGCAAGAACACTGGAGTGGGTTGCCATTTCCTTCTTCAATACATGAAAGTGAAAAGTGAAAGTGAAGTGGCTCAGTCGTGTCCAACTCTTAGTGACCCTATGGACTGCAGCGCACCAGGCTCCTTGGTCCTAGAGATTTTCCAGGCAGGAGTACTGGAGTGGGGTGCCATGAACACTGTATAGGATTATGATAAAGTGAGCTAAAATACTAAACCTAAGTGTAAGGCAATGAGGGCCAAGATTTTTTTAACTATTATTTTCCTAGCATAACATTGTTCAATTAGCTATTCAATACAGTCTGTGTTTACCAAAAGCATTTTCTATATAAAGAAGTCATATTTCTCCTGTACTAGTATATTACTTACAAAACTCAGAGCTGGAGTCAATAAGAATATCCTGATTCATAACTCTCCTCCAGTTCAACTGAGTTAAGCATACAAAAAAGGATTAAAAGCACCAGACAAGAATCACACTGATAACTGTACTAGAGCCCTAAAACCAACCCAGTAGCAAACTATTTATCGATAAAAGCAAATGAGCTATCAAGCTAAGCAAAATCAAGGGTGGTTCTTAAATGCATATTACTAAGTGAAATAAACCATCTTGGAAATATTCATAGTATTATTCCATTTATTTGGCTTTGTGGAAAATATAAAATTATAGCAACAGCAATGAGAAAAAGTGATTTCCAGAGGTTAGGAAAGGTCTAATATGTGAGACACAAGGTAATTTTTAGGATAGTGAAAAAAATTCCATATGCTACCATGATGGAGACACGACACTACTGCTTAAGTCAAAACTCAGAACTTCACAGCATCGAGAGTAATTTTTAATGTTTGCAAATTGTAAAGGATATTCAATAATATAGGGGAAGTGACAGTGAAATTCAAACTGTAAGAATCTAAGGGTACAAGTGATGAAATAGCCTCTCTGAAGAGGATGGGGAAAGGACGCTGGTCTAAGTAACTTCAGAATGTACAGAGTCTGTGAGTCTTAAAGCAAAAGATATTGTACATAAACATACTTAATTGATAAAGTGTTTCACACAGCGATATAGGTTAACGATTCTAATGTTCTTATACATTTACAGGCATCGAACAACTGAGTGAATCACAGAGGGCTACATTTATTGCTTTTGCAGTGGGAGGTTAATTAAAAGTAAAGAAAGAACGATCTATGAGGTGATGGATTAAGGTGGGATACATCAGGATGTTTAAAGTAATATTATGGGCTGAGCTGTGTCTCTGATATTCTCCCACTGAAGCTATAATTCCCAGTACCTCAGAATGGGATGGCACTTTACATAACCAGAATATAATCACCTCTTTAAAGGTACTAAGTTAAAATGAGGCAAAACAGGCAAGATATCTCTGAGTTTCTTGATTACTTCTTAAAATTTTAATATATTTGGTTAAGTTATATTCTAAGATAAATTTTACCCACTCTTAGCTTTTAAAATATGACTATCAGTAATTGTTTAAATGTATCTGACTCATATTTCTACCGGTACTGCTTTAAAACTTTAGAAATATTCAGAAAATACTTAATGTTTTTAACACACTAGAGAGCTTGTTTCACATTGACCAGAGAATTTGCTGTGAACATCTCATTCTAAGGAATCAACATGCTATTTGACAGATTAAAGACTCAGAAGTATTTTAGTAAAGGCACTCATTTGTATCAGATATCAATTCTATCATCTTATCTATTGCTCCATCACAGCCTGTCAAAAATGTCATAGTCTATACAATATTTACATATTATTCTGCAGTCTGGTCTCAGCTAACTGGTTGTTCTTGTTCACTGCTTATGGGGTCTAAATGGTCTGCAGTCCTCCAGTGGCTCTAACAGGATCATAGAATCCGAAAATGCTCCCATCAGATATCCAGCATTGAGGTGCCAATTGAGGCCCAGACAACTCTCTCTCCAAGTGGTTTCTCCAGCAGGATGTTGCTGGATCTCTTCACCGTGGTGCCTCAGGATTCCAAGAGAGTAAGTGGATGATACCAGGTTTTAATTTTAAGGTTGAAGTCCGTATCTGAGAGTTTCACTTCTGCCCCATTCTATTGGTCTCAAAGCAGGCTCTTCCCAGATATAAGGGTTGGGAACAGATTTAACATGTATGGAAATAATTTGACAGTCACTTTTTATAAATTATGTGCCATACCATTAAACATGTAATTTTCAAAAATTTCACCTATAGACCCTGCCATGTTTTTTAAAAAATCATAACACTGATATAATCACATCTTTTAATTTTTCTGGAAAAATGGATAATTGTCAAAGTAATTTATTGGATTTAAAGAAGATTGTATATTTTTACCAACAATATGATTAACATTAAAAATCTTAAAATTGGCAACTAGCAGAATAGCTTCAAAAGCTCAACTTAAAGTTTTACAGCTACCTAATGTGAAAGCAACTTTTCCATTTTATAATATTGAAATCTCTTATTAAATATGTAATAAATTATTTGCTTTTATCAAAATTCCCTATTTTTCACAAAAATTAACTTTCAGTATCATTTAAAACTTTTAAGTGGGTCAGATATTACACAAAATGTGAAAGACAGCAGTTAAGCATTCCATACTATGAAAGAAAAAAAAAATACAGACTTTCATTGAATACAGAATGTCTTGGCTCTGGGGAAATTCCAACATTAATAAGTCAGGGAAAAGAGGTCAAGAAGAACAACTAGTGATATTGGGATAAAATAAAATAAGTTCAAGATGCTGAAAGTCAAAGGAAGGAAGTGTTTCAAAAAGGAATGAATGAATGAGCAGGATACTTCATCAAATACCAAATGATCAAGTTTAAGGAGACCTGAAAATTACCACAGGATTTATGAATTCAGTGAGTACTGTTGACCAGAATGAAAGCAATTTGTAGAATGGGTAGACAGAACCCTAGAGGGCTCAAGAGAAAAATGAAGCTATGAATCGGAGTTGCAGTAATGTTCAATATGCTTTACTGAATGAGTATGCTTGAGAGAAAAAGATAAATTTACTTAGAATGTTTTTTATTGTATTTGGACAATGATAATGGTTAAAGCACAAGAAAAGGACAAAAAAAAAATAGAATCTCTGTTTTAGACATATTGAAAAGAAGTAATATAGGTATCAGGAAGCTGAAAATATATATTACACACTTAAAATACTATCAATCAGGCATCAGCAAATGGCCCCAATGGTCAAATCAGGTTGATGTTTGGTAAATAAAGGTTTATTGCATCTCAGCCACATTCAGTTATCTGTGTACTCTCTGTGGCTTCTTTCACACAGCAGCAGAGTTGATGATATAACAGAACATGTGTCCAAAAAATTAAATATTTACTATCTGGTTCTTTGCAGAAAAGTTTAGCCAAATTAAACTCTGTCATGAAGATAATAGCAAAATGAGACAGCTAATGTAGTTAATAATTTAACAAAAATGCTATTAATCACTAAAAACTGTAATACACATGATAAAATTGATTAATTTGATTTTTTTCCAGTGGTCAAATAGTTCAATTCATACCTAGGAATCCTGGAGATTTTCATTTTAGCTTAAAATTCTAAAACTATTTGAAAACAGTATCAATATTTTAAATAAAAGGTTATATTTGATACTGAAGGATAGAGTATCTATGAATATTTAGTTTAGTTGTGAAACATTCACGAATTGAAATTTTTAAGTCTTTAAGTAACTTTGGAAATCTGACTGTATTACTAATGAAAACTTCTAATGTCCTTAACAGACCCACAAAACAAGAATAATCTTTAATAGATGCAAATGATATCTCAAATTTCCTTTAGCAAAAAGTTAATTGGTTCAATTGCAACATAGAACATCATAGTTAAGTCTTTATGTCAGCAACAATCATAAAGTATAGGGTATCTTTAAAATGCAGGACTATGTGAGATATCTATAGTGATAGATAATGTTTACACATTAATAATAGAATTTTGTTGAAATATTTTTATCATCTCCAAAAAGTTTGAAAACCTTTAAAAATATTAGGATATATACTTCTGGTATTTTACTGTTGTTAATGACTCAAATTAAAAGTATTAAAATCAACAAGTGAATACCCAGCTATATCATGATTATTTTCCATCAGTAAGCTATCAAAGATTATTTATGCAAGCAATGATTGAAATATATAGCGCAATAATTTCCTTGTTCAATTTCTTAACATATGTATATATATCTTACTTATTGAATAAATAGTATGTATTCTATTTAGGCTAGTGCCTTAATTAGAATGGCATTTNGTCAAAGATTATTTATGCAAGCAATGACTGAAATATATAGTGCAATAATTTCCTTGTTCAATTTCTTAACATATGTATATATATCTTACTTATTGAATAAATAGTATGTATTCTATTTAGGCTAGTGCCTTAATTAGAATGGCATTTCTAAAATTGGAAAGTAACGGTACAATTTAAAAAGAAAACAAGGATGAAACCAAGACAAAATATTAATTTTGAAGTAGGAATTTATCGCAATTAAACCTACTGAAATAAGACACATCTAATTAGTATCCTCACAACAGAGGCAGAATGAATAAAAGCTCCCAAGGCCTTTGGTAAATTAGCTAAATCATGTTAGCATTTTACAAAATTTTTGCCTGAAAAACATTTGCAAGAGTCATACTATCTATCCAAAGCCTTTGACTATGCCAAAGCCTTTGACTGTGTGGATCACAATACACTGTGGAAAATTCTGAAAGAGATGGGAATACCAGACCACGAGACCTGCCTCTTGAGAAACCTATATGCAGGTCAGGAGGCAACAATTAGAAATGGACATGGAACAACAGACTGGTTCCAAACAGGAAAAGGACTACGNCAAATATAACAAAAGAAAATATCTCCAGATATTGACAAATGTACCATGGTGCAAAATCATACCAGGCTTAGAAACAATGGTTTAGAATATAAAAGACACACAGTTAATAAATGATAATAAAGATACAACAGAATACTGAGAAGTTTTATTTCAAAAGAAATCAAGTTTTTTTTAAAAAGTAGATGGGACAAAATTGAAAAGGTGGTGGGTTTAAATCTGAAAGTACTAGTAAATGATTTTAAACACTCCAAGCAAAGATAAAAATGTTAGACTGGATGAAAAAGATTCGAGTATACATTTTTTTTTTTTTAATAAGAACCCACTTTCATTATGAATAAGATACAGATGGGTTATAAAACAAGAGGATGAATGACCATACCATGCAAACACTATCAAAAGTAATATAAGAAAGTACACAAACTTCTGGACAAAAATCATTGTCAGAAATGGAGGAAGATTTCATAATGAGGGACAACAACACTGAGCATATATACATATATATATTATATATATAGTGAGTTTAAAAACACATAAAGAAAGCAGGAGAAAAAAATGAAGTTAAATGAAACAAATAAAAAATATAGTAAATGGAAAAAATAGATTTAAAAATTCAACTGAACCAAAGTTATGTCTTCTTTAGAGGAACAACATAGTAAAAAATTAAAAATAAAAAAACTCCTAGCAAGACTAAAGGGCAGGGTCATAGGTGAGACATACAGAAGATAACTAAGTCACAAAATACAAATATTAAGAATGAAAAACTGGAAATCCTATTGACTACCACTACAGACGTTGAAAGAATAACAAAGAGAATAATATGGAGTACTCTATTTCATTGTGTTTGACAGCTTTGATGAAATGGATTCTTCAGAAGAACTACTAGTGCNTACAAATATTAAGAATGAAAAACTGGAAATCCTATTGACTACCACTACAGACGTTAAAAGAATAACAAAGAAAATAATATGGAGTACTCTATTTCATTGTTTGACAGCTTTGATGAAATGGATTCTTCAGAAGAACTACTAGTGCTTACTTGAGACAAAATCTATATTCTGCATCTGAAAAATTAGAAACTTCCTCATAATAAAAGAATGAAAGCCTGGTTGACTTCACTAGTAAAATTTAACTAAGATTTAATGAAGAAATTATGCTAATTCTTCAAAAACTCTTGGAGGAGGACATTTTCCATATAATTTTTTGAGGCCAGCACATGCTGATTAAGGAAACAAAAGATCACAACTACTGGCCCATATTCATTATCAATTTGATGCAACAAATCTTAATTTTAGATAAAATCCAATGATATATAAAAATAAACCAGGGTGGATTTACCCCAGAAAGGAACTCTGAATTAGCTGTGTAAAGGAATCAATATAAACAACNCTTCAAAAACTCTTGGAGGAGGACATTTTCCATATAATTTTTTGAGGCCAGCACATGCTGATTAAGAAAACAAAAGATCACAACTACTGGCCCATATTCATTATCAATTTGATGCAACAAATCTTAATTTTAGATAAAATCCAACGATATATAAAAATAAACCAGGGTGGATTTACCCCAGAAAGGAACTCTGAATTAGCTGTGTAAAGGAATCAATATAAACAACAGTATTGACAAGATCATGATCGTCTCAGTATTTGGAGAAAAATACTGACAATTTCAACACTCATTCATTATTTAAAAGAATGTAAAAACTAGTCAACTTGGCATAGGAGGGAATTTAATCTGAAAAGAACATGTGCAAAACCTGCATAATATTATATTCACTGTTGAAAATTTAAATGCTTTATCTGCTTTTACTCTGAGATCAAGAAAAAGATATCCACCCTCAACAACTATTCAGTATTATTTTGCATGTCCTGGACAGCAGGGCAACAAGAATAAAAACCATAATAATTTTTTTTCTTTTTTTTTTTACTAAAAAATGTCTTGAATCACAAATAACAGAAAAAGCCACTACGCTGCTGAGTTTAGAAGAGCAATGCGACATAAGGGGGCTACATGCAAATGTGTACATTTCTCATATGCTCATGCCATCAAAGAGAACTGAACACCTAGAAACCAAACTAAAATGTAAACTTTAAAGATACTATAGAAGGATAAATATATGCAATACAGGGAGGGAGGTGGGAGGCGGTTCAGGATGGGGAACACGTGTACACCCATGGCGGATTCATGTTGATGTATGGCAAAACCAATACAATATTGTAAAGTAATTAGCCTCCAATTAAAATAAATAAATTTAAATTTAAAAAAAATCAGAAAACATTCTGAGAGAAATGAAAGATCTAAATAAAGACTGCTGCTGCTGCTGCTGATGCTGCTAAGTCACTCCAGTCGTGTTCGACTCTGTGTGACACCATAGATGCCAGCCCACCAGGCTCCACCGTCACTGAGATTCTCCAGCCAAGAATACTGGAGCAGGTTGCCATTTCCTTCTCCAATGCATGAAAGTGAAAAGTGAAAGTGAATTCGCTGTGTCTGACTCTTAGCAACCCCATGGACTGCAGCCTACCAGGCTCCTCTGTCCATGGGCTTTTCCAGGCAAGAGTACTGGAGTGGGGTGCCATTGACTTCTCCAAAATAAAGACTATATGTCTCTAAACTGAATAAATGTAAAATTTGTTTTAAAAATTAAGTGAGCTAATATAGTCAACCAATTTCAAACATAAATCAAGGTTTATGGCTTTTACCTTATAACAACAAAACTCCAAATCTACTTATCAAAACAGTGTGATAATGGTATAAACAAAGAAACCTAGATCAGAAGAGCAGAACAGCGGTCAAGAAATCGACTCATACATATAACCACATATTTTACAGAGGCACTAAGGTAAGGAAAGTAAAGGGTTTTTTGGTGTGTGTGTGTTGTTTGTTTGTTTGTTTTTTAACAAACAGTTAACTGTGGAACAGTATAATATCGATTTGGGGTGAAAACTTTAATTTATACTTCATTTACAAGTTAATGTGAATTTGGTCATAGACATTTGCCATTTTTTCTAACATCCATTTACAAAAATTTTACTTGTATTATGGATATAAACTCATCTAAATTTTAAATATTTTTGTTCTGCCATCTAGATACTGATTTTTATGATTTCACTTCCAAAAACATTAAACTTTTACATAAGTTTATCTATTTCTTTTTTTCAATCATCTAATGTATTAGCTTTTTAAAAAATTCACTTCCAACCTTGTTATATAAGTATTCTCCTATGTATTTTTTCCTAGATTTCTGTTTTTCACTTTTACCATCTAACTCTAAGAAATCTGAACTGTTATGTTCTGTTATTTAAGTTAAGTCTCTTTCTTTTCTAATGGATGTTCAGTAGGTTCCAGTGTTTATAAACTATTGTGTCCTTTCACCATTGAACTGAACTATATGTATCATATTCTCAAATTTATTGGGACCAATTTCTGTGGTTGACACACTTTTCCGACTTGCTCTTGCCAAGTTACCTTGGAAACTTTCTTCTTTTGCTTGCTCAAAAGAGTTCAGGACCAGCTTAAAAGCACCTTGAGCAAAAGCAACCTCTTGTGGCTAAAAAGCCCAGCAGTCCGTTAGTTAGATAGAGCACCAGTCACTAACTTGACAGCCCCTCTGCCACGAAGCCTAATAGAGATGAGTGCTAAGCAGTGGCAGGAAACAGACACTACCCTGGGGCTTCTTGGGACTCAGTAAGGTTAGCTGGTCTTGCAACAAAATTCCCATTCTGATGTCCTTTCTCTCCCCTATACCCAGGGAATGGGGAATATCTGCAGACTTGGTCCCTGAGCCAGATCTTATGCTTAAATTTATCTACATCTACACCACCATCCCCTACCCCTGACAGCATTCTTCCAGCTAGCTTGAAATCATTGCTAATCAATGCCTCCTCCAGAAACCTAGGAGTGGATGTAGCCACGAGTCTGTGTAACTAGACCTGTGCAACTCATGTTCTAAAAGGGCCTGGCCCTCCCTAATGAGGTTTCAGCAGTCCATAAGAATGGGAAGG
>SJYW01009041.1:174839-217869 GCA_006410735.1 Raphicerus campestris
TTGTTAACTATGATGGCTACTCCATTTCTTCTAAGGGATTCCTGCCCACAGTAGTAGATATAATGGTCATCTGAGTTAAATTCCCCATTCCAGTCCACCTAGTTCGCTGATTTCTAGAATGTTGATGTTCACTCTTGAAGGCATTTTAACCAGAATTGAAAAGAAGATACACCAAGATGAAAACTCATAGAAGGGGATCGATACCATATGACGTTCAGCAGGCTTTCATTGTTAGGTTTTATATGAACAGGAACTGACATATCAGCTACTAAAAGACCTGATGGCATTGGGTCTCAAGATTTTTCGAGAAACAGCTCTTCATACACAGGAAGTATGAGAAGAGCCTAAACTTCCTAGAGAATTTTGTGGAAGTAATAGTATCACTTTGGTCTACTAGAATCTTCAGGTCTGACCAAGGTAGCTGATACAAGCCCTTTTGTGGTATTAACCTAGTATTGTCTAGAGCTAGATAGCAGCATTTGGTCTCAGCTCATTCCAAGTTTTATCACCCTTATGAGAAGACTAGAGACAGAAAAAGCAGTCCTTGAATCTCACTTGCCTACAGTCCCAAGCTCATGTATATATAGCTTAGCACTGGAAGATGAAGGTATTTTTATCTGTACTCTTTCCTAGAGACTCAAGATGGAAAGAAGTTGTTATGGCAAAGTCCATAGGATAGTCTTTCTCTATTAATTGGAGAGACATTACATAGAATGTAAAAGAGTCCTGGTATTTGTAGATTTGCCCATATACCTTCCTATCAGACACAGTTGTGTTATTGTGCCATTGTGTTATTGTTACCACAGTAATGCACTAGGAACTATTGCACAATGGTAATACACCCATGCCTTAGAGTCTTTTCCCATTGTGTCTAATACCTGTATTGGTTTCATAGGAGTGTCATCAGTAATAACATAAACTGGGTGGCCTAAACAATGAGAATTTATTCTCTCTCAGTTCTGGAGGCTGGTTTGGTTTTCCCTGAGCCCTCTCTCCCTGGCTTACAGATAGCCACTTCCTCATTCTGTCCTCACATGGTCTCTCCTCTCCTCTATGTGTACCTGCCCCTGGTCTCTCCTTTTCTTATTAAGACAACTGTCATAATGGATCAGGGCCCCACCATTATGAGCTCTTTTAACCTTAATTTTCTTTCTAAAGTTTCTATCCCCAAATATAGTGACATTCTAAAGTATTAGGGATTCAATATACAAATTCTGGGGTGACAATGTTCAGTTCATTACAGTATCTAAAGAATATGTCAGTTTGATATGCTTAACCTGTCTTTGTGCTGGCCAAGGACACAATGCTATCAACTACTTGTGTAACATGGAGTGAAATACTAGGAAATACTAGGAAATACTTTTGTTGCAATGGTAAAATAAAAATAATTCTCTGGTAACCTCAAACTTTAACTAAGAGAGTTAAAACTGTTTGAAACACACAAGGTGGATGATTCTGAAAAGTCTCACACAGCTTAATAACTTAAGGAAGTATTGGGTACACTGTGTAAATTTTAACTGCACACCTTAACCTTCTCTTAGCCCTCACCTCTTCATCTGACTCTCCTTGTTTATACCTCTGGTTTTATTCTGAAAATATTAAAGCCTGTTTCTGGCCAACTGGAATAAAGATCCATAGGAACTGAATGTTATAAATATTTGAAGTAGTGAAATTGACAGCAATAGTGTTTTTCATAGTTTACTGCTTGCCCTGGAAATTCTAACAAAGAGAATTTTTTTACCATGTAATAACAATAACAGCATTATTGAGCACTTACTTTATGAAAGGACATTTTCAAGATCTTTACATGTCTTATCCTATCTTTACAGTAGCACTGTGCTTTCAGTTATGTTATTATCCTCATTTTGTGATGAAAAGTTTTATAGCAGAGATATTTTAAAAGTTTCTCAAATGTAAAGGGCTAGCTAGATGTAGGGTTTTAATTAAAATTCAGTCAGATTGGTTAAGTCATCATTCGCTGTTTGTGCCTTTTTTCCCTACTTATCAAGGAAGACATATTTAGATTGTTATTCTGTTTTAAAGTGCTAATCACATTAATTAGATTAACAGAGAAGCAATGAAAAGAACTTTCCCTAAACACGTCAGAATATTTAATAGTGTGTCTTCAAAAGACTGAAATTTCAGAATACAAATGCATATTTATGAAAGAAAAAAGTTTAACATTTGCCATTCTGAATGCCAGGGATGAAATAAGCTTTGAAAATGGGGAAACATCAAAGATCTTCAACCAAAGAAATACTGAGAAAATAGTTCTGAAAAATATCAAGAACATTGGTGTGTTTGTATTTCCCCCAGACCCCCTTTATTCTGTAGTTATTACTTTAATCTAAACTACCTTCTTCCCTATCATACTTGTAATGTCAGTTGATATGGCTTCCACAGCTATCAAAATTCCAGCAAAACTGATTTCACCAGGCTATTTTTTTTTTAAATTTCTAGAGGCTGGAATAGCAATAGTAGTAGCACAGCCTGATTTCTGTTAAATGTGTGGCCAGAGGTCATTTTGAATAACAGTCTTATATTTCTTATTTTTAAAAAAAAATAAACCAAATGAGATGTGCAAATCAACATGGTGAAAGTGTACACATACACACACACGCAAACACACATGCCCTCATTCTTCAAAGTCACATCCTGAGTTACTTTCTGTACTTGTGTTGAATTCATGACCATTAACATTGTATTTGAAGAGAGATGACAATGTAAGACACCAGAATTCTATAAAAATCATCAGAAACTGGAATCTGTTCCAATTGACATGCATGCTATTGCTACAAGAGTGAAAATCTTTTTTTTTTTTTAAGATATTTTTAAAATTAAAAACATTAACAAGCTCATCCTACTGAATGCTTGGTAGCATTTTTCTGTGGGTTTTTTTTTTTTTTTTCATGTAGAAGAGAAAGTGAACCACAATTGCTAGAATAGAAAAAATGAGTCAAATACTAGACTTGGACCCCCAAAAGAACCCTTAAAAACCGTCAGAAAATAGAACAACTAGTGCATTACCTCACAACCAGAGAATATTTCAAGGTCTTTGAAATGTGTGTCCTTTAGAGCTGTTTCCTGTTGTTTTGATTGTGAATTTTTACCCATTGATCCACAGAAAAGACAAATTCTGGGACTGATTTCTTTTAAATGTTTTTTAGAAATCCGAAATGAAATTATTTTTCATTACCTGTTAATATATTGCAGATGTGCTCACATTCTGTATGGTCTACTGCATGATAATCTCCTCACGCATATCATGAGGTGACTGGCGCATGCAATTCCCGAGGTCTCTCTGGCTCCAAAATCCATCTTCCAATCTTCTTACAATTCAAGAGCATCATTCCTCATGTGACTCATTTGTGGAAATAATGATATTTTGAGCAGAGCAAGGGTAAATATGACACACTGGATACAAATTCTGCGGTAATGCTGTAACTACAAACTCATGTTTAGGTGAGGTTTTCTTCTTATACATGGGTTTTGATGCATCTTTTCTTTAATTTTTTTCATGCCTGTTCTCTCCTTCCTTCCTGAGGCTTCTCCCTATAGTAAAAAAGCTACCTCCCTTTTCCTTTGGGTAAAGTGTCTATTGCAATATATACTACCTGGCCATAGTATGCATGTATCTAATCTAGTCAGTAGTCTACTTATTGTTGTCAATTTACTTTTTTTTTAAATTTACTTATTTCATCTTTACTCATTTTCTACAACTCAGAATGTTCTCTCATTATCTTTGAAAAATTGTCTCTGGGTTTGTGCTTACTATCAAGCCCTGAAAATTATCCTATTTGCAAGCTATCACAAAGCCAAAATATTTATTATCTGGCCCTTGACAGAAAAACTTTGCTGATTCTTCTTCTAGATCTCATAATTAGATCTCAATAGAGATCAAGTCTCCTTTGATTCTCAAAGTTAAATTTGAGATAAAATTGGGTTTTTAAGCTCCAGAGTAGCTTTTCTTGGGGGTCAGCACTCTTATATAGTATCCGGGAAACAGTGGCTGACTTTATTTTTCTGGGCTCCAAAATCACTGCAGATGGTGATTGTAGCCATGAAATTAAAAGACACTTACTCCTGGGAAGGAAAGTTATAACCAACCTAGACAGCATATTAAAAAGCAAAGACATCACTTTGTCAACAAAGGTCCATCTAGTCAAGGCTGTGTTTNGCAGCCATGAAATTAAAAGATGCTTACTCCTTGGAAGAAAAGTTATGACCAACCTAGATGGCATATTCAAAAGCAGAGATGAGACATTACTTTCCTGACTAATGTCCATCTAGTCAAGGCTATGTTTTTCCCTGTGGTCAATCATGGATGTGAGAGTTGGGCTGTGAAGAAGACTGAGCACCAAAGAATCGATGCTTTTGAACTGTGATGTTGGAGAAGACTCTTGAGAGTCCCTTGGACTGCTAGGAGATCCAACCAGTCCATTCTTGAAGGAGATCAGCCCTGGGATTTCTTTGGAAGGAATGATGCTAAAGATGAGGCTCCAGGACTTTGGCCACCTCATGAGAAGAGTGGACTCATTGGAAAAGTCTCTGATGCTGGGAGAGATTGGGGGCAGGAGGAGAAGGGGACGACAGAGGATGCGATGGCTGGATGGCATCACTGACTCAATGGACGTGAGTCTGAGTGAACTCCGGGAGTTGGTGATGGACAAGGAGGCCTGGCGTGCTGCGATTCATGGGGTCTCAAAGAGTCAGACATGACTGAGTGACTGAATTGAACTGAGTACTAAGAACAGAATAGAATTTGTTCCCAACTTATTTTATTTCCAACCGTTTTTTGCTGGGTTTTTTTTTTTCAACCTTGAGAAGGTAAAGTATGAATGGAGCATCTTTTACCCTAAAGATCACATTGGAAGAAAATGTCAATTTTCTTGAGAGAGTCTCTTGCACTTTCATGTCGTTCACAATATATGTTTCACTTTCTAGTAGCAGACTTTTAAGCCCTAATAGTTGTATCACAATGCTGTCTTTATGTGAATTATATCCATATTAGGACCAAATACCTACAGATGGAGAGTGAGAAAATAATCCCATGTAATGGATTTGTCATTTTTCCGCTCTAGTTCAAAGCTATATGATTTTCTCTGTCACCATCAATTATATTTCAAACATTTTCAAATATGTTCTCTTTTAGCTCATATGCAGCCAGAAAACAGAAATAAGGAATGTGGTTTTTAAAGACAGCTAAGTTATCAAAGCAGAAATGCTTTTTTAATTAAATCACTATTCCATACCATGGTGAATTTGAAATTCTCAGTAGTTTTGTGAGGAGCATTTAGCAATACCCAGGGAATATAAAGCAGTGGTATTAGTGAGACTTTTGCTTTCATACACACTTATACCTCAGCCGTATTAACTGAGAGGGGGCAGCCCAGAGTCTGATTACATAGTGAGGAAGGGTGTAGGTCTCTATAGTAGATGAGCACCTCCAGTGGCTATTCTCCTTCATGTTTATCAAAAAGCATCCATCGTTTTCTGAAACATACTTCTTGGAAGGAACTGNGTAAAACAGTGGTATCAGTGAGACTTTTGCTTTAATACACACTTATACCTCAGCCGTATTAACTGAGAGGGGGCAGCCCAGAGTCTGATTAAATAGTGAGGAAGGGTGTAGGTCTCTATAGTAGATGAGCACCTCCAATGGCTATTCTCCTTCATGTTTATCAAAAAGCATCCATCGTTTTCTGAAACATACTTCTTGGAAGGAACTAGATAAAGCTTTCAGAGTCATAGAGGTAGTAACTGTGTACCTCAGGTACTTTTCTGTAAAGTTCATGTCCAAAACGTCAACTCTTGGAAGGTGATCCTGCATGGGAGGATTTGACAGATTGTACAAAAGTGATAGAAAGGACCCTTCAACCTTTAATGAATAGAAAACACCTTTCTCAATGCGGAAAGATTCAAGCCATGGGAATGATTTTTATCTGTTATGCATGTCACATATTGCTCCCAAAATGATTTTAGCTATCTTACAAGTATGCATAAAATGAAAAGGTAAGAGTGCCATTTCAGAAAAAAGAAAAAAAAAAGATGTAGGAACAGAATGGAATTGAAAAAGAGAGGAAAAATGTCATAATAACCCACAAGTTTACCATAGATAAACCACAAAAATAGATCTGACTTACAAATTAAAAAGCTTCTAAACTGTAAAATTTACAACATCCATGAGATACAAACAAAACAATTGCTAAAGAGAACTACACTATATGTCATACTGAAGTCAGACACTACTTTCTCCTGGGGGTCCTCATGAAAAAGGTGTTGAGATGCAAATGAATCAGATGTCCCCAGAATGTCACACTGTGCTCTCAAGAGCTGAGAATTTCTTTGTTATAGAAACTTAAACCTTTTGAGATAAAGTGCTATTATGCAATTCATCACTTTTTCTAAAAAATTCCTTCGGGTTATCTTCATAGGAAAATGTCTTTGTCTGTAGTTAAATATGTGGCATATAGTTGAAATAAAAGAGATACTCCTAAACCTGTCTCTTATACACATCTATTCCATACCATGGTGAATTTGAAATTCTCAGTAGTTTTGTGAGGAGCATTTAGCAATACCCAGGGAATATAAAGCAGTGGTATTAGTGAGACTTTTGCTTTCATACACACTTATACCTCAGCCGTATTAACTGAGAGGGGGCAGCCCAGAGTCTGATTACATAGTGAGGAAGGGTGTAGGTCTCTATAGTAGATGAGCACCTCCAGTGGCTATTCTCCTTCATGTTTATCAAAAAGCATCCATCGTTTTCTGAAACATACTTCTTGGAAGGAACTGGATAAAGCTTTCAGAGTCATAGAGGTAGTAACTGTGTACCTCAGGTACTTTTCTGTAAAGTTCATGTCCAAAAGGTCAACTCTTGGAAGGTGATCCTGCATGGGAGGATTTGACAGATTGTACAAAAGTGATAGAAAGGACCCTTCAACCTTTAATGAATAGAAAACACCTTTCTCAATGCGGAAAGATTCAAGCCATGGGAATGATTTTTATCTGTTATGCATGTCACATATTGCTCCCAAAATGATTTTAGCTATCTTACAAGTATGCATAAAATGAAAAGGTAAGAGTGCCATTTCAGAAAAAAGAAAAAAAAAAGATGTAGGAACAGAATGGAATTGAAAAAGAGAGGAAAAATGTCATAATAACCCACAAGTTTACCATAGATAAACCACAAAAATAGATCTGACTTACAAATTAAAAAGCTTCTAAATTGTAAAATTTACAACATCCATGACATACAAACAAAACAATTGCTAAAGAGAACTACACTATATGTCATACTGAAGTCAGACACTACTTTCTCCTGGGGGTCCTCATGAAAAAGGCGTTGAGATGCAAATGAATCAGATGTCCCCAGAATGTCACACTGTGCTCTCAAGAGCTGAGAATTTCTTTGTTATAGAAACTTAAACCTTTTGAGATAAAGTGCTATTATGCAATTCATCACTTTTTCTAAAAAATTCCTTCGAGTTATCTTCATAGGAAAATGTCTTTGTCTGTAGTTAAATATGTGGCATATAGTTGAAATAAAAGAGATACTGCTAAACTTACTTTTAAAAGTAGTATTATTTTTTAAAGGATCATATATTTTATTAACATTCAGTTCAGTTCAGTCGCTCAGTTGTGTCTGACTCTGGGACCCCATGAATCGCAGCACGCCAGGCCTCCCTGTCCATCACCAACTCCTGACGTTCACTCACACTCGCGTCCATTGGATGCTACTATAATTCCATAATCAGATCTTTGCTCTTAGGAATTCACCTTTGAGTTCAGTGAAGTTTGCAGTTTACTTTATTATCTTCCCAGTTCCTCCCCAGTCCACATAGCCATTACTACAGCCTTCATTCAGAGTCCCCTCATCTTTAATGTTGATCATTCCTCCAACTGCTTATGACATCCTAGTTTTGCTGTGTCTGTTTTTACTTGAGTCAATCTTCTTTTCATATCCAGGTTGATTTTTCTGAATTGAAAATATGTCTTTGATCATCCTCTATTCAATATCTTTCAGTTGTCCCTGTAATGATTTACCTGACGCTGTATAATGCAGCCTTTTATTTCTTTACTGGAGCATTTGGAGCATTAATTCCAACCATCAGATACTTTATTTTTTCATCCTCAACCACATGTACTTTCTAAATTTTGTCATTATTTGTTTACACATTTTCTCTTTGCACATCCTATTGTCGCAATTTTAAAAAGTCTTTTTTTTTTTTTAAACTTAAGTGTGATTATCACCTTCTCTGGAATCACTTTTCTGGTGCCAGCCATATGGATTGGCTCATGATCATGGATGCCCCGTTAGTCCCATGAGCTTTTTAATCTCAGTCCTAACCCTTACCACTCTTGAAGCTTCGTCACTCTTCTGTCTCCAAGGAGTCTGTGAGCCTTTTAAGGAATTGTTAGCTCTAATTCAATGTCTAATAGATTCACTTATACTTACTAATAATAGAAATAACTTTGATATATAATTCTTCCTATGAGATAGCATGTTATAAGGCTAGCACATTTATACACATTTAATTCTCATAATACTGTGGGAACGTGAACGTGAAGTCACTCAGTTGTGTTCGACTCTTTGCGACCCCATGGACTGTAGCCTACTAGGCTCCTCTGTCCATGGGATTTTCCAGGCAATAGTACTGGAGTGGATTGCCATTTCCTTCTCCAAGGGATCTTCCCAACCCAAGGATTGAACCCAGGTCTCCCGCATTGTAGACAGATGCTTTATCATATGAGCCACCAGGGAAGGTAAGTATTAATCTCTATAGATAATAAAATAAGAAATTTAGAGGTTAATTTCTCAATCACTATCTAATTAGTATACCTAGTATAGAAGCTAAAAAGGTATAGTATAAAAGTATAAAAGCTAAAATAGTTCAGACTTCTAGACAATTTCATTAATTAAAATTTCTAAATTTCTACATAAAAAAATGCCATGCTGAAGCTCAAGAATGAGCTAACATCTGAAAAGGGAATGTGTTTTTAATTATTTTAACAGAAAAAGGTTAGGTACTTTAATTAACAAAGTACTTTTGCAAATCTGCACAAGCAAGATGAAATACAACAGTAGGAAAAAAAAGCTTAAAAATGGCTAAGGCAGATAATAATGATATAATAAATAAAATTATATTGATTATCTATAGCTAGTTTTTATTTAATAATGCAGCTCTTTGCATGGTAGTGCCACACTGTAAAAATTACCATATAAGCTGAAATCACACTAAGGAATCATCTTCCATGGGAAATATTACAGTTGTCGTATGACCTTTAAATTTTTTTTTGTCAAAACACTTAAAAATCTCTTACTATTAGTTGCATATTTTTAGGAAAGTAGAATTAGTAAAATTGGCATTTATTTAGTAGATTGTGATTTAAAACATTGAAAAGTTGAGAATCAAAATTTAGTTCTTTATGAAAAACTTATCAGGAGCAGTTTTACTTCACATTGTTTAATATATGACCCAGAGTAAGCATCTTTTCTGTGCCTTGGAAAATTGTTAGTTTCCTAAGTTGGGATCAGTTTCCAACATTTCATCCTTTTTGCATTCAATATTCTGAAATCCCTCTGAGAATTTCTTTAACATGGTGGTTTTTGCCAGCCCTACTTCCTCTGGGCTATCTTCATCCTTTTTTTTTTAACAACCATTTTACTCATATATATTAATAACTATTTCCTGAAACTTCATTTACATTACGATTCTAATTTCAGTATGTTTTTTTGCTTTTCATTTATTTGCTGTTTTCCTCCTTGTTGTCCAGTTTCCTCTTTCAATTATCCATTTTTATAATGGCACATCGTTTCTCTCAGCCAGAGGAAGAGACCCAACTAAATGTTTTGCTTCCTGTGTATGAACTGAATAACAGATGTGCAGGGACCAATCACAACAGGCTTTGAAAGAAGCAGTGTAGATGGTCACTAATTGTGATGTACATATGTTGTTTCTATAGTGATTTGTGTACTGAAGAGTAAGTGGTGAAGATTGTACTTAATGCAAATACTTAAGTATTATTGTATGTAAGCAAATACTTAATACAGCAGAGAAACTGAAATATGAACTGTGTTTTGGGGTTTTGATGTTAGTGGCACCCCACTCCAGTACTCTCACCCGGAAAATCTCATGGATGGAGGAGCCTGGAAGGCTGCAGTCCATTGGGTAGCTGAGGGTCAGACACGACTGAGCGACTTCACTTTCACTTTTCACTTTCATGCATTGGAGAAGGAAAAGGCAACCCATTCCAGAGTTCTTGCCTGGAGAATCCCAGGGACGGGGGGTGGGCTGCCATCTATGGGGTTGCACAGTCGGACACTACTGAAGCGACTTAGCAGCAGCAGCAGCATATCAGAACCATGCAAAATGAGAACTCTCATGCTTGATTTATGCCACACCTCCAGCTTCTTTATACTAAATTCTCACAATATTTATAAACAAGCAATGTTGCGTTGCTAATTTGACAGATGAGGAAAGTGCAGCACAAGAGTACAAAGTAATTCATTCAAGGTCATAATTATATGTTAAGCAGGATTCAAATCCATGATCTGTTTTGGAAACTCTGCTCTTAGTCACAACCCCTATTATCTCTAGTATTCTAAATAAATGAATATACTGGGCACATGAGGTTTCCTGTCCTCTGTGATTTTTTCCATTAGAGTAGTAGTATTAAATTCTTTGTGAAGAGATGAAATAGTTTCAGAACCTCATTACTTCATAATGTTACATGCAAATGACTAAATGCAGCAGATACTCTCTAAAACAGATAAAACATGCTGTTCTTCAGTAGCCAAGCCATGTCCAGTGCCACCCTGTGAACTCCAACATGCCAGGCTCTCTGTTCTCCCTAGCTCTGAGTTTGGTCAAATTCGTATCCATTGAGCTGGTGATGCTATCTAACCATCTCATCCTCCGCCACGCCCTTCTTTTGTCTTCATTTTTCCTAGAATCAGGGTCTTTTGCAGTGAGTCAGCTCTTCACATCAGGTGACCAGAGTATCGGAGTTTTCAGCTTCAGCATCAATCCTTCCAATGAATACTCAGGGTTAATTTCCTTTAGGATTGACACCTTTGATATCCTTGCAGTCAAAGGACTCTCAAGGGTCTTTTCGAGCAACACAGTTCAAAANTTTAATTAACAAAGTACTTTTGCAAATCTGCACAAGCAAGATGAAATACAACAGTAGGAAAAAAAAGCTTAAAAATGGCTAAGGCAGATAATAATGATATAATAAATAAAATTATATTGATTATCTATAGCTAGCTTTTATTTAATAATGCAGCTCTTTGCATGGTAGTGCCACACTGTAAAAATTACCATATAAGCTGAAATCACACTAAGGAATCATCTTCCATGGGAAATATTACAGTTGTCGTATGACCTTTAAATTTTTTTTTGTCAAAACACTTAAAAATCTCTTACTATTAGTTGCATATTTTTAGGAAAGTAGAATTAGTAAAATTGGCATTTATTTAGTAGATTGTGATTTAAAACATTGAAAAGTTGAGAATCAAAATTTAGTTCTTTATGAAAAACTTATCAGGAGCAGTTTTACTTCACATTGTTTAATATATGACCCAGAGTAAGCATCTTTTCTGTGCCTTGGAAAATTGTTAGTTTCCTAAGTTGGGATCAGTTTCCAACATTTCATCCTTTTTGCATTCAATATTCTGAAATCCCTCTGAGAATTTCTTTAACATGGTGGTTTTTGCCAGCCCTACTTCCTCTGGGCTATCTTCATCCTTTTTTTTTTAACAACCATTTTACCCATATATATTAATAACTATTTCCTGAAACTTCATTTACATTACGATTCTAATTTCAGTGTGTTTTTTTGCTTTTCATTTATTTGCTGGTTTCCTCCTTGTTGTCCAGTTTCCTCTTTCAACTATCCATTTTTATAATGGCACATGGTTTCTCTCAGCCAGAGGAAGAAACCCAACTAAATGTTTTGCTTCCTGTGTATGAACTGAATAACAGATGTGCAGGGACCAATCACAACAGGCTTTGAAAGAAGCAGTGTAGATGGTCACTAATTGTGATGTACATATGTTGTTTCTATAGTGATTTGTGTACTGAAGAGTAAGTGGTGAAGATTGTACTTAATGCAAATACTTAAGTATTATTGTATGTAAGCAAATACTTAATACAGCAGAGAAACTGAAATATGAACTGTGTTTGGGGGTTTTGATGTTAGTGGCACCCCACTCCAGTACTCTCACCCGGAAAATCTCATGGATGGAGGAGCCTGGAAGGCTGCAGTCCATTGGGTAGCTGAGGGTCAGACACGACTGAGCGACTTCACTTTCACTTTTCACTTTCATGCATTGGAGAAGGAAAAGGCAACCCATTCCAGAGTTCTTGCCTGGAGAATCCCAGGGACGGGGGGTGGGCTGCCATCTATGGGGTTGCACAGTTGGACACTACTGAAGCGACTTAGCAGCAGCAGCAGCATATCAGAACCATGCAAAATGAGAACTCTCATGCTTGATTTATGCCACACCTCCAGCTTCTTTATACTAAATTCTCACAATATTTATAAACAAGCAATGTTGCGTTGCTAATTTGACAGATGAGGAAAGTGCAGCACAAGAGTACAAAGTAATTCATTCAAGGTCATAATTANCCACACCTCCAGCTTCTCTATACTAAATTCTCACAATATTTATAAACAAGCAATGTTGCGTTGCTAATTTGACAGATGAGGAAAGTGCAGCACAAGAGTACAAAGTAATTCATTCAAGGTCATAATTATATGTTAAGCAGGATTCAAATCCATGATCTGTTTTGGAAACTCTGCTCTTAGTCACAACCCCTATTATCTCTAGTATTCTAAATAAATGAATATACTGGGCACATGAGGTTTCCTGTCCTCTGTGATTTTTTCCATTAGAGTAGTAGTATTAAATTCTTTGTGAAGAGATGAAATAGTTTCAGAACCTCATTACTTCATAATGTTACATGCAAATGACTAAATGCAGCAGATACTCTCTAAAACAGATAAAACATGCTGTTCTTCAGTAGCCAAGCCATGTCCAGTGCCACCCTGTGAACTCCAACATGCCAGGCTCTCTGTTCTCCCTAGCTCTGAGTTTGGTCAAATTCGTATCCATTGAGCTGGTGATGCTATCTAACCATCTCATCCTCCGCCACGCCCTTCTTTTGTCTTCATTTTTCCTAGAATCAGGGTCTTTTGCAGTGAGTCAGCTCTTCACATCAGGTGACCAGAGTATCGGAGTTTTCAGCTTCAGCATCAATCCTTCCAATGAATACTCAGGGTTAATTTCCTTTAGGATTGACACCTTTGATCTCCTTGCAGTCAAAGGACTCTCAAGGGTCTTTTCGAGCAACACAGTTCAAAAACATTAATTCTCTGGTGCTCAGCCTTCTTTATGGTCCAACTCTCTTATCTGTACATGACTGCTGGAAAAACTTAATTTCATGGCTGTGTCACCATCCCCAGTAATTCTGGAACCCAAGAAAATTAAACCCATCACTATTTCCACTTTTCCCCCATCTATTTGTCATGAAGTGATGGGACCAGATACCATGATCTTAATTTTTTTAATGTTGAGTTTTAAGCCAGCTTTTTAGCTCTCCTCTTTCACCCTCATCAAGAGGTTCTTTAGTTCCTTTAAAGGAACTAAAGACACACTCTATGCCTATAGAGTGTAGCAACTGCATATCTGAAGATAAAATATATCAAATATGTACCCTAGGAGGATTTTGAAAATTAGTAATGCAACTTGGATTTTAATTTCATGTCACTCATTCTAACTCGGTGTGAAATTCTTCTACATATATATAAACAAAGATGTCTTGTCTTTGTTCTGACCTTTATTTAGTTTGCTTATTTTGTGAGTTTGCAAGAGGCTATGATGACAACAAAGAGATGAAGGATCCCTTTGAAGTTCTGACAAAACTATGAGTACTCTTCTCAGAGAAATACATGTACACTCAACATTTTGTGTATAATTTAGATGGATGGGTTAACTCCGCAAAGTCTGTCCACAGATTTATGAATTCAGGACACATATATTTAACTTCTTAACAAAGCAAAACTCATTTCTTTCTCCTGTGGCCACTTAATGAATATAAGCTGAAAAAAGATGTCTCTTATACACATCTAGCTGAAAACTCCGATACTTTNCACTATTTCCACTTTTCCCCCATCTATTTGTCATGAAGTGATGGGACCAGATACCATGATCTTAATTTTTTTAATGTTGAGTTTCAAGCCAGCTTTTTAGCTCTCCTCTTTCACCCTCATCAAGAGGTTCTTTAGTTCCTTTAAAGGAACTAAAGACACACTCTATGCCTATAGAGTGTAGCAACTGCATATCTGAAGATAAAATATATCAAATATGTACCCTAGGAGGATTTTGAAAATTAGTAATGCAACTTGGATTTTAATTTCATGTCACTCATTCTAACTCGGTGTGAAATTCTTCTACATATATATAAACAAAGATGTCTTGTCTTTGTTCTGACCTTTATTTAGTTTGCTTATTTTGTGAGTTTGCAAGAGGCTATGATGACAACAAAGAGATGAAGGATCCCTTTGAAGTTCTGACAAAACTATGAGTACTCTTCTCAGAGAAATACATGTACACTCAACATTTTGTGTATAATTTAGATGGATGGGTTAACTCCGCAAAGTCTGTCCACAGATTTATGAATTCAGGACACATATATTTAACTTCTTAACAAAGCAAAACTCATTTCTTTCTCCTGTGGCCACTTAATGAATATAAGCTGAAAAAAGTCACCAACATGTTATGATGCTGTCATCTCAACACAAGGTTTCTGCATTTGTCCTGATGGAGAAAAGAGCCTGAGTCATCAAGATCTAGCCCTAAAGCTTCCTTTGCACATGAGAATAGCTATTCCGTGCCTACAGTCTGAAAGCCAGCATTTAAATATTCTTACATTCTTTTTTGTCTACTTCTTTCATTTCACATCATGTCCTATGCTTTATTATCTATTTCCATTCTACCAATGAATGTATTAATCACTAGTCATGTATTCACCTAATATGTATTGATGCAAAATGTGCAACTCATAGATTCTTGATAACAGTGAACCATTCCTAAGAAAACTCTATTTTCAAGAGCCTTGCAAATTGATAGGGGAATAGGGACAATAAACAAGTAAAAATAAATAATTTAGTATGATATCAGTATGTTCAAAAATAACTTAAAAGTTGGTATATGTAATACAGTGGGCTTCCCTGGTGGCTCAGTGATAAAGAGTCCATCTGCCAATCCTTGGATCAGGAAGATCCCCTGGAAAAGGAAATGGCAATCTACCTCAGTGTTCTTGCCTCGAGATGTCCATGTACAGAGCAGCTTGGTGGACTAAAGTCCATGGGGTTGCAAAGAGTCAGACAGGACTGACTGACTAAACAGCAACATATTTTATATTAGCTATTTAGGAAAAGAAGCTGTTTAGCATTTGGAGGGATGGAGAAATCTCTAAAGAGTAAATATTTGAGTTGAGACCCGAAATCCAGGGATATAGGGTAGAAATATACCAGTCAGAAAGAACAGCAAATAAAATAGTCCCTGAGGTAAAGTGAGGCTGTTGTAGGGAAAATCTGAATGCACATGTTGGAAGGAGTTAAAAATAATAGTGAAAAGTAATTTTAAACCTACAGCCAGATCCTGAGGGATTCTAGAATAAAATAAAAAAGGCTGAATAGCTAAGCTTAGTAAGTGGTTTATGAGATAAAGTTAGAGAGCTATTCAGGACATTTGAAACAATCAAAAGGAAGTTGTTGATCTAATGATATGTATATGTGTGTGTGCTAAGTTGATCAGTCTTGTCCAGCTCTTTGCGATCCTATAGTCTATAGCCTGCAAGGCTCCTCTGTCCATGGGATTTTCCAAGCAAGAATACTGGAGTGGCCATTTTCTTCTCCAGTGGATCTGCCCCGATATGTGTTTGATATGTCTTATAAACAACACTCTGACTCTTTCTGGAGATTTCTTAAGTACATTAGGGAAAGCAATAGTACTATCACTAGAAGACTATTTTTATAGTTCAGATAACAAAAGATGGGGCCAACACTTGTCATCTGGTGAAGTGAAGGCAATGATGAAAGAGGGTTGTGGATAGCTCAGAGACTGATTTTGGAATGGCCCATCTGCTTTGCATTCGGAGGAAGAAAAAGCTTAGTTTAAGTTGCTGACAAGTTGTTTTGATATAAAATGCTTGTAGATCACAATCCCTGAAATAACACCTTTTAACTTTTTATAATTTATGTTTTCAGGTAAACTCTGTGTGACAGTATAAACAAATTCCATATATTTTGGGTCCCTACAAAATTTGCTGAAACATTTTCTTTCTAGGATTCTAAAAATTATTTCATAATATGTATTTTTTCATGTAATCTGTGATGCTCTCAAATTTTAAATATTATAGTGTCCTATTTGGAAATGATTTCTTCCTCTGTGTTTTCAGAAAGCATTTCTTACTTTCAAAAGCAAAATACTTTTCTAAATATCAACTAAGTCATACATTATGGTTCCCCTTGTACCTTCTTGAATTTTTTATATGTATCTCATCTTTTAGCCTTTATTTCTTCTTACCTAAAAGTGTTTTGGATTTTAGTTGTGCATATTCAGATATGGTGATTTTTAATACACTTTAAATATCTTAAAGCATTTCCTATTTTTCATTTTGGCAAACCATAAACACATTATTAATAAGTTTTCCCCAGAATACATCAATGCAAACGTGCAAACTTATCTTCTGTAAAATGAATCAGTGTTTCAAGCCAGAAATATTTGTCTAATAATTCAGTTCAATAAATCTGACCAGAGAATCTATCTAACAAGCACTGTGCCTGTGGGAACCTCCCTATGCAGTCACTGCCAGCCTTTAAAATTGAATTTGCATCATTAAGGTAGAAATGACCCTTATTTTACTGGTTAATAGCATGTTGAAAGTCGACAGGTAGATCTACTCCGTAGGATTTTTTTTTTTTAATGGCATTTGTCGTGCTCCCACCAGTGCCCGTGAGTTTCAGTGATTTTTCTTGACTCATACCAGTTGCTAAGTAACGTGGAAAAGTACAGCTGCAGCTTCACTTCCTTCAAACTGCTGCTCCTAAATATGAATAAAACCATAGACATTCTATTTTTGTGTTCAGAACTCACTGCTTTCAAAGCTTCTATGTCAGATTCTCTGAAGCATAATGGAGAAGGCAGTAAAATTACAGGCCAAATAAGACTTCTGAAAAACATTTGCTTCCTTTTTTTTTCCTCCAGATGAGATAAGATTGCTTCTCTTTTACCTCTGAGCTCCCATTAGAGTCAGAAAGTGGACAAATTGAACTAAAAACCAAGAAGACTCATTGTTTGACCTTGGGCAAATTATTAATTTCTCAAGTAATCTGTAATCTGTAATGTATGAAGTGGTTAAATTCAATGATTATTCTCCCTCTTCCAGCTGCATGAGTCCATGAAACAGTTGTGCATATCACTAAGCCACCACATGGTATTATTTCTACATAAATTTTATAAATTTTTTATTATTATTTGCATTATATCTCTATTTGGCTTACACAGGATAGCTACTTAAAGATACTGAAAACAAAATTCTAGTTCTCCACCCTTTATAGTTCTTTGTGCTCTCTATGGATGAGTAAACCTAATCCAAAAATAATATGAAGTAACAATTCTTGGACAAAGTTCTAGGTCATTTTCCTTCTCAAAATTCACTTTTAAAGTCTGGACCTGCATTTAGTTCACATCTTGGTGAATGAAACCAACCTCTGTGTTGCCTTGCCTTTTCTCTCTCTCAATTCCAAGTGACTAATTGCTTTAGTAAGAACTCTCTTGGTGGAAAGAGTTCCTATACAGCGTGTTGAGTTTTTCAAATATAATATGTATTTTTGTCCATTAAAATTGTGAGTGCCTGTCTGCTTTCCTCCAAGGCTGTGACATCCTACAGGGAGAATGTTTTATATATTTCATCTCTACACTTCCAGGGCCCCACACAGTTCCTATTATATTACAGTTATTATATATTTTCTTTTAACCAACAGAAGTAAAAGTGCTTTAGGAAGCCTCATATGTTCTTAGGCTAGTGGGGTGTAGTTACCAAATTACTCCTTTTCAGAACAAAATTTCATGGGAGATATATATCCAGATTTTGTACATTCAGAGAAAAATCTTAAGAAACAGCAGTTTATGCATTGATATAGAGCATATCTTTACTCAAATTTTTTGATTTAAGTGTAAAGCAGAAACAAGTATCACATTCTTTTAAAACTTAATCTGTATAGCATGTGTATGGCACCTGGAGAGGAGGGGCTAATTGAAAGAGGAGTAATTGTTTATCTCAAAATGATTTTTTATGGTAGTAGTATTTATAAAATACATTTTAGGATACAAAATTTTCATTACAAGAATACTTTGTTAATTTAGAGCTGAATGTGATGTTTAATAGGACTCTCTTTCCCACATAGCAGCATATTATATATGTATATTCTATGTATATTATATGTCTGTGTATGTGTAAATTAACCTTTAAAAGTCCTCTGTAAATCCTAGAAAAACTAGTATTTATGAATTCTAAAAAATCTGGATTATTTTTTTTAATTTCACTTTATTTTACTTTACAATACATACATCAACATGAACCCACCATGGGTTCCCAATCCTGAACCCCCCTCCCACCTCCCTCTGCATACCATCTCTCTGGGTCATCTCAGTGCACCAGCCCCAAGCATCCTGTATCCTGCATCAAACCTAGACTGGCGATTTGTTTCCTATATGATATACATGTTTCAATGCCATTCGCCCAAATCATCCCACCCTCTCCCTCTCCCACAGAGTCCAAGAGTTTATTCTATACATCTGTGTCTCTTTTGCTGTCTCACATACATGGTTATCATTACCATCTTTCTTAATTCCATATATATGTGTTACTATACTGTACTGGTATTTTTCTTTCTGGCTTACTTCACTCTGTATAATCGGCTCCAGTTTCATCCATCTCATTAGAACTGATTCAAATGTATTCTTTTTAATGGCTGAGTAATACTCCATTGTGTCTATGTACCACAGCTTTCTTATCCATTCATCTGCCGATGGACATCTAGGTTGCTTCCATGTCCTGGCTATTATAAACAGTGCTGCGATGAACAATGGGGTACACGTGTCTCTTTCAATTCTGGTTTCCTCGGTGTGTATGCCCAGCAGTGGGATTGCTGGGTCATAAGGCAGTTCTATTTCCAGTGTTTTAAGGAATCTCTACACTGTTCTCCATAGTGGCTGTACTAGTTTGCATTCCCACCAACTGTGTAAGAGGATTCCCTTTTCTCCACACCCTCTCCAGCAATTATTGCTTGTAGACTTTTTTCACAGCCATTCTGAAAATATTTGGATTTTTAAAATAATACAAGAAAAAAGCTCTACACTTATTTCTGCCTTTTATTCATTAAATATAATCTTTGAATGCAGGAAGAAATAAATATTTTATAAGAAAAAATAGATAATCACCTCTTTCTCTGTATACCAAGTAGGCTTAGTTCTCCAAAATGTAAATCAAAATGGGAAGATCTAAATAAAGTCTTTCTTATATTCTTGTTTATTCAAATAGTTATTTTGCATAGTAAAATGTAGGTTTTTAACATGCTTAGTAATGAATGGCTGAATGTATTCAGTATCAATTTAATTAAATGAAACTACCCTCAAATATATTTACTCTCTGTATTAATTATTCTCTCCCAAAAGTATTGGTTGTTTTTAAATGCATTAATAATGTATTTAAAGTATTTACATACACTTGTGAAAATATTATTTTTCTCTTTTCATAATTTAACTTATGGGCATTTACTAGTTATTTTTAAGTTTAAGCATAATACCATGGGGCATTTTGTATAAAATATATTGTAGAGTTGATTCCAACCATGATTTTAAGGTTTAATTGTGGAGGAGTTTTTGTTTAATACTATGGAGGCCAAGTTATTAATTATTCATTGAAAGGGAGGAAAAAAGAAAAAAAAGGAAAGTAAGAAACAGATAAAGAAGAGGAAAGGGAGAAATAGCAGACTTTTTTTTATTTTTTTAAGACTCAAATGTATATGAAGCAAATTAAATGTGACACCTTGGACATGTCCTTTAACCTGATATCATTTAAGCTAAGTCTCTTGCTTACTCCAGGAAGAAGAGAGATTACTGCCAGGGTTACATCCAAAAATGTATATCAATGTGCTTTTTACACATATCCCAGCTGCTTTTTCAGTAGGACTGCAAGGAGCACTTTTGAACACTAACACTAGCCTGATCTGGGCTTGTTCCTGTGTCTTAGTCAGCTGGCAAGATGAGAGATGACTGAGATACGAGATGGCTGAGAGACTATGCTGAGAGATGACTGCTTAGGATGGTAGTAAATAGCAGTGCAAATCCAGTGGTGGGGGTTTTACCCCCACACCACCAAATAATTCAATTCTGACACTGCATGCTTGCATGCTCAGTCGCTTCCATCATGTCTGACTCTTTGTGACCCTATGAACTATACCCACAAGGCACCTCTGTCCGTGGGGATTCTCCAGGCAAGAATACTGGAGTAGGTTGCCATGCGCTCCTCCAGGGGATCTTCCTGACCTACAGGTTGAGCCCACGTCTCCTTCATCTCCTACATTGGCAGGCAGGTTCTTTACCACTAGCACTACCTGGCAAGCTCCAATTCTGACTCTGTCCATCTGGAAATAGCATCGGATCCCACAGGTTAAGGGCCCAGTCTTATAAGACTGCTACCTTCCACTCCTACCATTTCAGACTCCTCTAGTAATTTCAAGTTATCTCCCGTGCTTCTAACTGATCAGTTGTAGAACAGAGGTTCCAAAAACCCCCATCTTGGGTTCAGTTAATTTGCTGGAGCAGCTCAGAGAACTCAGAACCATTTTGCATAATAGAGTGCCAGTTTATCATAAAAGAATGTAACAGACACATCCAGTTGGAAGAGATACACAGACTAAGGTATGGGGAAAGGGTATAGAGTACCCATGCTCTTTCCACATGTTCCACGCTCCTGAAATTTCTATATATTCACCAACCTGAACACTCTCTGAACCTAGTCCTTTTGTTTGGTTTTGTTTTTAATGGAGGCTTCATTATGCAGGTATGATTGATCAAATCATTGACTACTGACAATTGATTCAATCTCCTATCCTTTCCCCTCCACAGAGGTCAGTGGGTAGGACTGAAGGCTCTGACCCTATAACAACATGGTTGGCTCTCCAGGCAGCCACCCCTCATTCTTAGGTGCTTTCCAGAAGTCACCTTACTTATAAGAGAATACACTTGTATGGTTCTCACCACTTATGAAATCACAAGCGTTTTAGGAGCTGTATGTCAGAAATGAGACAAAGACCAAATATATATTTATTATAAATCATAGTTTCATATTGGGTCTTGATTAAACCCTTCAGTTCTTTAAGAAGACTAGACATATTTTCATGATAAATGCAGGGGAGCATGCAGAAGTAACAGTGAGCAAGGACTTTTTCATCCTTCTGCTTCTGTCTTTTCTAGTATCTGGCTTCCCAAACTAAGTCATATGGTCAATACCAGAGCCACAGTGGGAGTCAGGGAGTGGACTGCAAGTTTATAAGAAAGAAGTGTATGGCTGCAAATGTATTGAATGACCCATCCATGAACTCTACCACACTTCCTCAGAATGTGGAGGGAAGGCTGCTCCCACTGTAAAAGGAATCCTAATACAACTTGAGGGTTTGACATATGTTCCAGAGCGAGAGACTGTGTGCTCACAGAGCAGAAAGTCAAACTTTGAGTGCAGGTGTTTGCAGCAAAGTTGAAGTTTATTTGTAGGTGCCAAAGAGGAAAGACAGCTCATGCTCAGATGACCTGAACTCCCTCTTGGCAAGGGCTTTTAAAGGCAGTGTTGGGGAAAGTTTATAGGGTGCCTGATCAGCTTGTGGGTCTTCTTATTGGTTGGCGGTGAAATAACAGGGTGATGTTTCGGGAATCTCAGTCATTGACCTTCTGGTTCCAACCAGTCTGGGTCAAGCGCTTGTGGTCAGTGTGTAGTCACAATTCTCCACTGGATGGGAACTCTAAATTTCTGCAGCACAACTCAGAGATATACATCAGATTGTTATCTGCATCACTTCAGGAAATACTAATGGTTGAGTCTAATCAATAGCTGTTTGAGACTGCTGNCATTCTTAGGTGCTTTCCAGAAGTCACCTTATTTATAAGAGAATACACTTGTATGGTTCTCACCACTTATGAAATCACAAGCGTTTTAGGAGCTGTATGTCAGAAATAAGACAAAGACCAAATATATATTTATTATAAATCATAGTTTCTTATTGGGTCTTGATTAAACCCTTCAGTTCTTTAAGAAGACTAGACATATTTTCATGATAAATGCAGGGGAGCATGCAGAAGTAACAGTGAGCAAGGACTTTTTCATCCTTCTGCTTCTGTCTTTTCTAGTATCTGGCTTCCCAAACTAAGTCATATGGTCAATACCAGAGCCACAGTGGGAGTCAGGGAGTGGACTGCAAGTTTATAAGAAAGAAGTGTATGGCTGCAAATGTATTGAATGACCCATCCATGAACTCTACCACACTTCCTCAGAATGTGGAGGGAAGGCTGCTCCCACTGTAAAAGGAATCCTAATACAACTTGAGGGTTTGACATATGTTCCAGAGCGAGAGACTGTGTGCTCACAGAGCAGAAAGTCAAACTTTGAGTGCAGGTGTTTGCAGCAAAGTTGAAGTTTATTTGTAGGTACCAAAGAGGAAAGACAGCTCGTGCTCAGATGACCTGAACTCCCTCTTGGCAAGGGCTTTTAAAGGCAGTGTTTGGGAAAGTTTATAGGGTGCCTGATCAGCTTGTGGGTCTTCTTATTGGTTGGCGGTGAAATAACAGGGTGATGTTTCGGGAATCTCAATCATTGACCTTCTGGTTCCAACCAGTCTGGGTCAAGCGCTTGTGGTCAGTGTGTAGTCACAATTCTCCACTGGATGGGAACTCTAAATTTCTGCAGCACAACTCAGAGATATACATCAGATTGTTATCTACATCACTTCAGGAAATACTAATGGTTGAGTCTAATCAATAGCTGTTTGAGACTGCTGTTTGGAACTTGGAACCAAGGCCTAGGAGAATAAAGGTTTTTTTTCTCTCAAGAACCAGAAGACACAGAGGGATTTTTATACCCAGAAAGCCCCCTCAGGGTCCTACTTGGTTTTAATCCCCCATTTTCTTTGATAGACATCAGTTCTGAGGGAACAAGAAAAAGACAAGAAAGGAAATAAAGTTTTGAATAGAGAGATTAATCATCAATGAGGCGAGAGAACTTAGGAAGACTTGGTTTCATATACTTACAAATACTGAAATAGACACCTTTTCAGTTCATTGTGTCTTTTCTTTCCTAAACCATGCCATCTGTATATTTGATGAGACCTTTAACATTATGAACTCAATTTTTATTTTTATCAGCCACCCCAAAAATTAAAAACTGAGTTTGTTATTCAGAAAACTTGTCTCGCAACTATAAGATAAGAAGAATTCCTTAAAGCTAAAACTATGCATACTAAGTTGCTTCAGTTATGTCCAACTCTGTGTGACCCCACATCCTGTAACATGCCAGCCTCCTCTGTCCGTGAAATTCTGTAGGCAAGAATATTGGGGTGGGTTTCCATACGCTCCTCCAGGGGATCTTCCCCAACCCAGGGATTTGAACCTGCATCTGTTAAGTGTTTGGCATTGGTAGGCGGGTTCTTTACCACTAGCGCCAACTGGGAACTACAGTGTTATTATTTGGTTCTTAACCTTTATCTTGACCTGGGAGATNTCTTCCCCAACCCAGGGATTTGAACCTGCATCTGTTAAGTGTTTGGCATTGGCAGGTGGGTTCTTTACCACTAGCGCCAACTGGGAACTACAGTGTTATTATTTGGTTCTTAACCTTTATCTTGACCTGGGAGATTAAAGCTCAGAAAATGGAAATCACAAGAGAAGTTCAGATCTCTCAACACCAATCATGGTATCAATCATCTCCACTAAGAGACTTGACCCAACTCTAGCATGGCCTCTACCAGCCTATAGAAATGTCCATAGGATAACAAAACTGCAAGGTTTTTGCTGAACCACAGAAAAGACCCCAGGATTCTTGGCCTCCAGTTCAGTTCAGTACAGTCACTCAGTCATGTCCCATTCTTTGCGACCCCATGAATTGCAGCACACCAGGCCTCCCTGTTAATCACCATCTCCTGGAGTTCACTCAGACTCACGTCCATCGAGTCCGTGATGACATCCAGCCATCTCATCCTCAGTNTGTGACAAAGACTTCAAATCCCCTAGTCTCTTTTTATTTTATCTCCTCTGTTGTCTTTGGTCTTTCAGAATCACTCTTAATCAAGTAGTGTCTGTATCTTTCTTTTCTTTAAGCTATATTCCATTGATACTACACAGGTACCCTATTGGCATGGTGGTAAAGTATATGGGAAGGCAAGTGTCCTATAATCCTATAAGTAAATCTCATTGTTAGATTTTTCTCTGAGTTTCTGGGCTATTATTTTCACAAATGATTTATTTTTCTCTCTCTCTCTTTTATTTTCTTTGTCCTTCACTTGAGTGATAAAGATAGAGGATGCTAGACTCACAAACTACCCTTAGTTCACATGTAATAATTCTCTGGCAACTTTTTTCTTTCTTTTTTTTTTTAATCTTTAAGAGTTTTATGAAGAGTACTGTGAGCTTAATTCATCATGGATAGTATTTTTTCTATCTTTTGACAGATCCACTGAAGATTCTGTCTTAGTTATGTACAGTGATAACTTTGTGGGATTTTGGAAGATTAAATCCATGAAAATATAAAAGGCTCTAAGACTGAAGGTCCTAGTAGTTTCTCAGTCTCAAGCAAAACCACAATCAGTTCAGTTCAGTTCAGTCTCTCAGTCGTGTCCAACTCTTTGCGACCCCATGAATCGCAGCACGCCAGGCCTCCCTGCCCATCATCAACTCCTGGAGTTCACTCAGACTCACTTTCATCGAGTTAGTGATGCCATCCAGTCATATCATCTTCTGTTGTCCCCTTCTCCTCCTGCTCCCAATCCCTCCCAGCATCAGAGTCTTTTCTAATGAGTCAGCTCTTCGCATGAGGTGGCCAAAGTACTGGAGTTTCAGCCTCAGCATCATTCCCTCCAAAGAAACCCCAGGGTTTATCTCCTTCAGAATGGACTTGTTGTATATCCTTGCAATCCAAGGAACTCTAAAGAGTCTTCTCCAACACCACAGTTCAAAAGCATCAATTCTTCAGCACTCATCTTTCTTCACAGTCCAACTCTCACCTCCATAAATGACCACTGGAAAAACCATAGCCTTGAGTAGATGGACCTTTGTTGACTAAGTAATGCTTCTGCTTTTGAATATGCTATCTAGGTTGGTCATAACTTTTCTTCCAAGGAGTAAGTGTCTTTTAATTTCATGGCTGCAGGCACCATCTGCAGTGATTTTGGAGCCCCCGAAAAATAAAGTTTGACACTGTTTCCACTGTTTCCCCATCTATTTCCCATGAAATGGTGGGGCCAGATGCCATGATCTTCGTTTTCTGAATGTTGAGCTTTAAGCCAGCTGTTTCACTCTCCACTTTCACTTTCATCAAGAGGCTTTTTAGTTCCTCTTCACTTTCTGCCATAAAGGTGATGTCATCTGCATATCTCAGGATATTGATATTTCTCCCAGCAATCTTGATTTCAGCTTGTCCTTCTAACAGCTCAGTGTTTTTCATGATGTATTCTGCATATAAGTTAAATGATCAGGGTGACAATATGTAGCCTTGATGTACTCCTTTTCCTATTTAGAACCAGTCAGTTGTTCCATGTCCAGTTCGAACTGTTGCTTCCTGATGTGCCTACAAATTTCTCAGGAAGCAGGTCAGGTGGTCTGGTATTCCCAACTCTTTCAGAATTTTCCACAGTTTATTGTGATCCACACAGTCAAAGGCTTTGGCTTTGGCATAGTCAATAAAGCAGAAATAAATGTTGTTCTGGAACTGTCTTGCTTTTTCCATGATCCAGTGGATGCTGGCAATTTGAACTCTGCTTTCTCTGCCTTTTCTAAAACCAGCTTGAACATCTGGAAGTTCATGGTTGATGTATTGCTGAAGCCTGGCTTGGAGAATTTTGAGCATTACGTTACTAGCGTGTGAGATGAGTGCAATTGTGTGGTAGTTTGAGCATTCTTTGGCACTGCCTTTCTTTGGGATTGGAATGAAAACTGACCTTTTCCAGTCCTGTGGCCACTGCTGAGTTTTCCAAATTTGTTGGCATGTTGAGTGCAGCACTTTCAGAGCATCATTTTTTCAGGATTTGAAATAGCTCTACTGGAATTCCATCACCTTCACTAGTTTTGCTCGTAGAGATCCTTTCTAAGGCCCACTTGACTTCACATTCCAGGGTGTCTGTCTCTAAGTGAGTGATCACACCATCATGATTATCTTGGTCTTGAACATTTTTTGAACAGTTCTTGTCAATATTCTTGCCACCTCTTCTTAATACCTTCTGCTTCTGATAGGTCCATACCGTTTTTGTCCTTTATTGTGCCCATCTTTGCATGAAATGTTCCCTTGGTATCTCTGATTTTCTTGAAGAGATCTCTAGTCTTTCCCATTCTGTTGTTTTCCTCTATCTCTTTGCATTGATTGCTGAGGAAGCCTTTCTTATCTCTNTAATAATTCTAAATTAATTAACTGATTTGGTAGATATTTCATATTAACCTGATAAAAGTTCAACTATTGATTTTTACCCCAAACCTGTTGCAATAAATGACTCTAAAATGCATTTGTTTGTTCAGGCCAAAATTCAAAGTCTTCATTAAATTTTGTTTCTCTTTCATGTGTCTTATTTCATTCATGTAAACATAAATTTGGCCTAAAACACAAAATAATTTCCTATAGCTACCAATTTCACCACAGTTCCTAGTTTCACCTCCACCAGTTTCTTGTTGGATGCAATGATAGTCTCCATTAGTTTCCCTCCCCAACTTCAGTCTAATTTTCATAAAGTAACCCATGTCATCCTTTTGAAATATTAATTATAACATGTAAACTCTGAATTCAAAATCCCCCAATGACTTCTCATCACATTTAGAGTAAGTTTAAAATTTTAATAAAATCGTACAGAAATCTGTATAATCTGGCCTGCAGTTAATTCTCCAGTTTCATCTCTTACTTTTTCCTAAATGCATTGCATTGACATGTCAAATAGACCCCTGTTTTAAAACCTCTGCACTTCCTTTTCATATCTCCAATCGTATATTCCTGTGGCTGGTTCTCTGACTTCATTTGCTTCTCAGCTGTATGGTATCTTCACAATAAGTATTTCCTGGCTCCATTACCTAAAGTACCACCCCTTCATACCGATCTGATTTCTCTGATGTTTTCCTTAATGCTGTTTGTCACCACATAAACTTGTGATGTATGCAATTATTTAAAAGTATATTGTCTATCTTACAATAATGTGAGCTTCATGAAGAAGGAGACTTCTTTGGTTACAGCTGTCTATCTCTTACCTAGGAGGAATCTGTTACATGGTAAGGCCTCATTAGATACATGCTTAGCTTATGTAATTCTGGTGATAACAAAGTAGCAAGCTTTATTACTCCAATTTCTGTTAGGGGAAAAAAAACAAGGAGACTCCTCCTTCTAGGTTACAGTTCAATGGGAAATTCAAATTTCTCCTCTATCAGATCAAAACTATCATCAGTGTTTATTGATGTATTAGAAAATGAACCTTAAAAATTATACTATTTATATTTTAATTATATTGGGCAGATGCATATCAAAGGAGAGCTTTCTAGTTATTTTTTGAGGAAGAAGTTTTTAGTAAAAGAGCTGTAAGGATCTGTTTACATTATCCTATTAATATGTGATAAAGTCAAGTTTAAAAGTGAATATATTTTAATAGATTTTGATTGACATGATGGCGTTTTGAAAAATACAGTATCTTTTCTATAAAATTAATTAAATCTGATTTCTGATTTTTTCCTGATATGTATATATATAAAGGAAAGCTATAGCAGAGATACAAAATATTAGATATCTTAGAAATGATAAAATCATTAATGGCCAGAATACCTTAAAAATAAGATACTTAATTATCTATGTTGAAAGAGTTCCCTCCCTCCTTTTTCTCACTTGCCTTAGAAAACTTGAAATTGTAAGTTGTTCTCTCTTTGAAGTGTATGCGTGTGTGTGTGTACTTTTGAAAACAAGATAGACCTATTAATGAAAAATAATCAGTTGATTTAAGAAAAAAAATGGAAAATTCCATTCAAGCCAAACTGAGGATTATAACCTGGGAACAGCCTCTTAGAAAGCTCTGGGAGCTGTTCCTCTGATTAGAGGTCAAGGCACAGTTATATAGGCTTTTGAGAAAGAAGGCTGTCCATTGTATGACAAAATTTGCAAAGTCCAGATCTATAAGTGCAAAGTAATGGGTCGTCATAACACCTTACAGGATAAAGAAGGAATGTTATCTTTTTAAATCATTTATTGATTTTTAATTACAGATTTTCATTGGCTTATGATGAAATTGCCTTCCAATAAACACATCATAAGTTGAAAATAGCATGTCAAAAATGTGTTTAATACCCCTTACTGAACACTGTGGCTTAGCCTCACCTACTTTACACATGTCCAGGACATTCATATTAGTCTATAGTTAGGCAAAATCATCTAGTACAAAGTCTATTTTATAATAAAGTTTGAATGCCTGAAAAATAGCTGTACTTTTTCTTGCTTTATTTGTTATTTTTTTTTATTAAAGTATAGTTGAGTTTACAGCTATACACCCTGAACACACCTGATCTCATATGAAGTATAGGTGATTTACAATACTGTGTTAGTTTCAGGTGTCCAACAGAGTGATTCAATTTTATACATAAATTTTATATATATATATATATATTACTATTTATCCTTTTTCAGATTCTTTTCACCTATAGCTTATTAAAAAATATTGAGTATAATTCCCTGTGCTATACAGTGGATGCTTGCTGGTTATTTATTTTATATAAAGTAGTGTGTATATGTTATTCCCAACCTCATAATGTATCCGTCACAACACCCCACTTTCCTGTTTGGTAATCATGTCTTTGATGCTAAGAGAATGCTGCTCTTCATGGCTGAGCAGTTATTTCTGCCAGGGGAGAGATCTGGTCCAGGCATAATGCAGGTACAATGCACAGTAGAGGGGAGTGTGGACACTAAGGCAGATACAGTTTTTATGTTTAAATTTTTGTCTTGCCATAAAAAGTGAATTGTATTTTACAGCCTTTTACTAACATTAGAACTCAAACTTTTTTTTTTTCCTTAATAATATGAGAACCACCTCATTGAAATGGAAAAATCAAGGGAGATCTCACCCCATCTTCCACTTCTGTTTTTGTTGGCTGGCTTCATGCTCCAAGTTACAAAAATACCTCCTGTCTTCAAGATCTGAGAAATGTGTTTTTCCTCTGGATGAAGCTGCTTAGCTAATACAGATGGTCGCCCCAAACAGGTGAAGTTGGAGTGCACTATGTGTGAGCAGTTGTAGTGTCCGTACATCTGACAAGGACAGGTTATTATCTTGAGAAGTGTGTAATGGGATGTATCTGCTTGAATCTACAAAGACTGAGCTTTCTTTCTGTCTTTCCTATCTCTGGGTAAATTGTCTATGATGCTCATCACATTCTGATTTTAATACTTTGTGGAGCCTCAGGATGACAAACCCAATATATGTCATAATGGCCTATTTGATTACTTTGAATTGAAATTACTTGAGAAATGGTCCATGTAAGACACACCCTGACCCTACTCTGCCCCTCTGAAGGTGCCCTCCCTGCATCTGGAGGTAAAAGGACACCCTTATTGCCAGAAAATAAGGAATTCAGGACCTGGAAACTTGTATTAACAAACCTGGCTCCTTCTTTAGTTTACTATCTGAAGCCCAGCCTCTGTTTAGATGCCTTGCTAATTAAGCACCTGAAGCCTAAATTTTTTCACCATGTCAGTTGCTTACAAATTTATTGTTTCTTTGTCTAAAAGTACAAAACCTTCCTGCTTTGGTCACTGCTTAGGTCTCATTTTTATGATACCGTTTTGCACAGAAATTAAACTTTTTTTTTTCTTTTCTTCTATTAATCTGTCTTGCATAAATTTTATTTTCAGTCTATCCACAAGAACTCAAAATCAGTAAAGGGAGAATTTCCCCTTCCAACAGTTTGCCCAGTAATAAAAGTTTGTCTTTCTTTACTACCTATGTGGAAATAATTTCTGGGTTAGACAAAATTTTAGTCTTTAATTATATTTCAAAAATAAATTCAGTCTCTTATTTTTAATTGTGTCATTCTATTTGTTAATATATAATAAGGCTAGGTAGTGAAATCTGGTAATATTTGGCTCCCATAATAGACCATCATTTGGCCTTCCTTCCTGGGAAGAGGAATGAAATCCAGATTACCTGAAGTAACTAAATGGATCTCCTATTATCAAATTAATCACACAAAGGTTAATAATCTCTGCTCAAAGTAAATTGAGTGTCAGTTTACTGGATAATTTTACTGACCTGAGATTGAGGGAACCTGATCTTTTGCAAACTTATAGGAGCTACTTGTTTCAATTTCTTTCACGATTTGACCAGTCACATTTTTTTTTTAATGTAAATGATGAAAACTCAAGAAGGTGAAAAAATAAATAAATTTTTATTTAGAACAAGGATAATGCAGAATTGGGGCTTCCTTTGTAGCTCAGTCAGTAAAGAATCTGCCTGCAGTGCAGGAAACCTGGGTTCGATCCCTGGGTCGGGAAGATCCTCTGGAGAAGGAAATGGCAACCCACTCCAGTATTCTTGCCTGGAAAATCTCATGGACCTAAGAGCCTGGTGGGCTGCAGTCCATGGACTCACAAAGAGTCGGGCACAGCTGGGCAACTAACACTTACTTAATGAAGGATATTGAAGATTAGAAGGTAAAGTCAACTTGGATATGATAAGGAGACACATTCCATTTAGATTAAAACCTTTCCCTTTAATGCATAAAGACATTAGGTTGCTTTTAATTGTCATAAATTTACATAATATCATTCCCATGGTTTCCTTTTTTCTAGATGCTCCAAATAATTGTTTAAGAAATCTTGTTATTTAATACCATCCTTTGATGTGATCTTCCTTAGGGATGTGTAACATTTGGTAATTTGTGATCTTCAAATCACAAAGACAGATGTATTGTTAAAGTGTTAATCTCCAGATATCAAAGGAAAAGACAAGTACCTTGACTTGATTTCAGTCTAAATCTTTCTTGATGTCCCTGTGGTTATATGGGTTTCCATGGCAATGGAAGTATTTATAGAAGTGAAGACATAAAATATGTGATTTGGGATCACAAAATCTTTGTAAAATGTCTTCCTTTATTCTTTTTTCTTCTTTCTCCATTTTGCTTGTAGAAGGAAGAAAAGTGCATAGCTCAACTCTAATTGTGTTGTTGACAACATATAGCTGATAAAATCCACCTCAGCTTCATTAATCAAAAGTGAAATTCAGTGCTTTTGATTTGCTAGCCCTACTTAATATAATCATAGAGCAGAATGGCTGGGGCAGGAATTCAAGATTCTACAGGTATGTAGTACTGCATAATATATTGGGGAAAATTTAATTTGGAAAAACTTAGATCCTCTGTTTACTTTTACCACTTGGTGAACTTGAAATCATTGGTAACTACACTAAGGTTCAGTGTCTCATCAGCAAAATGGAGATAATATCTTGCTTTTTATGGTTTGGTAAAAATCAAACAGTAAGTACCATGCATATCACACAGGAGATGCCTGTTTGTGTGAGCGTGTGTGGTCAGTTGCTCAGTCATGTCCACTCTTTGCAACCCAGAGACTGTAGCCCACCAGGCTTCTCTATCCATGGAGTCTTCCAAACAAGAATGCTGGAGTGATTGACATTTCCTCTTCCAGGGAATCTTTCTGACCCAGGAATCAAACACATGTCTCTTGTATCTCAAGAATTAGAAGTGGATTCTTTAACACTGTGCCACCTGTGAAGACCAATAGATACCTAACAAATTCAATTCATATATTAGCTATCAAAAATATATGTTATCTCAAGACTCACAGTGGAAAATAAATTACCAACTGAGAAAACATATTGACTAATAGCAAAATAATGGCTCTAAGGGTTAGCGATATTCACTAAATGTAATCTGTGAATTGAATATTTTTTGTTAAGCTACGCATCAAGCTATCTGTTTTACACTTGTTTCTTTATGACCCCATGGGCTATAGCCAGCCAGGTTCCTCTGTCCATGGGATTCTCCAGGCAAGAATATTGGAGTAGGTTGCCATGCCCTCCTCCATAGGATCTTCCCAACCCTGCATTGGCAGCTGGGTTCTTTACCAATGACACCATTGGCAAGCACTGAATGACTCAGTAATAACTTAGTTTTGATTGTTTGGTTGTCTGATATTCATCATGCAAAGTGATTACTGTGAGCAGNTTTTTTTATTAAAGTATAGTTGAGTTTACAGCTATACACCCTGAACACACCTGATCTCATATGAAGTATAGGTGATTTACAATACTGTGTTAGTTTCAGGTGTCCAACAGAGTGATTCAATTTTATACATAAATTTTATATATATATATATATATTACTATTTATCCTTTTTCAGATTCTTTTCACCTATAGCTTATTAAAAAATATTGAGTATAATTCCCTGTGCTATACAGTGGATGCTTGCTGGTTATTTATTTTATATAAAGTAGTGTGTATATGTTATTCCCAACCTCATAATGTATCCGTCACAACACCCCACTTTCCTGTTTGGTAATCATGTCTTTGATGCTAAGAGAATGCTGCTCTTCATTGCTGAGCAGTTATTTCTGCCAGGGGAGAGATCTGGTCCAGGCATAATGCAGGTACAATGCACAGTAGAGGGGAGTGTGGACACTAAGGCAGATACAGTTTTTATGTTTAAATTTTTGTCTTGCCATAAAATGTGAATTGTATTTTACAGCCTTTTACTAACATTAGAACTCAAACTTTTTTTTTTCCTTAATAATATGAGAACCACCTCATTGAAATGGAAAAATCAAGGGAGATCTCACCCCATCTTCCACTTCTGTTTTTGTTGGCTGGCTTCATGCTCCAAGTTACAAGAATACCTCCTGTCTTCAAGATCTGAGAAATGTGTTTTTCCTCTGGATGAAGCTGCTTAGCTAATACAGATGGTTGCCCCAAACAGGTGAAGTTGGAATGCACTATGTGTGAGCATTTGTAGTGTCCGTACATCTGACAAGGACAGGTTATTATCTTGAGAAGTGTGTAATGGGATGTATCCACTTGAATGTTCTACAAAGACTGAGCTTTCTTTCTGTCTTTCCTATCTCTGGGTAAATTGTCTATGATGCTCATCACATTCTGATTTTAATACTTTGTGGAGCCTCAGGATGACAAACCCAATATATGTCGTAATGGCCTATTTGATTACTTTGAATTGAAATTACTTGAGAAATGGTCCATGTAAGACACACCCTGACCCTACTCTGCCCCTCTGAAGGTGCCCTCCCTGCATCTGGAGGTAAAAGGACACCCTTATTGCCAGAAAATAAGGAATTCAGGACCTGGAAACTTGTATTAACAAACCTGGCTCCTTCTTTAGTTTACTATCTGAAGCCCAGCCTCTGTTTAGATGCCTTGCTAATTAAGCACCTGAAGCCTAAATTTTTTCACCATGTCAGTTGCTTACAAATTTATTGTTTCTTTGTCTAAAAGTACAAAACCTTCCTGCTTTGGTCACTGCTTAGGTCTCATTTTTATGATACCTTTTTGCACAGAAATTAAACTTTTTCTTCTATTAATCTGTTTTGCATAAATTTTATTTTCAGTCTATCCACAAGAACTCAAAATCAGTAAAGGGGGAAATTTCCCCTTCCAACAGTTTGCTCAGTAATAAAAGTTTGTCTTTCTTTACTACCTATGTGGAAATAATTTCTGGGTTAGACAAAATTTTAGTCTTTAATTATATTTCAAAAATAAATTCAGTCTCTTATTTTTAATTGTGTCATTCTATTTGTTAATATATAATAAGGCTAGGTAGTGAAATCTGGTAATATTTGGCTCCCATAATAGACCATCATTTGGCCTTCCTTCCTGGGAAGAGGAATGAAATCCAGATTACCTGAAGTAACTAAATGGATCTCCTATTATCAAATTAATCACACAAAGGTTAATAATCTCTGCTCAAAGTAAATTGAGTGTCAGTTTACTGGATAATTTTACTGACCTGAGATTGAGGGAACCTGATCTTTTGCAAACTTATAGGAGCTACTTGTTTCAATTTCTTTCACGATTTGACCAGTCACATTTTTTTTTTAATGTAAATGATGAAAACTCAAGAAGGTGAAAAAATAAATAAATTTTTATTTAGAACAAGGATAATGCAGAATTGGGGCTTCCTTTGTAGCTCAGTCAGTAAAGAATCTGCCTGCAGTGCAGGAAACCTGGGTTCGATCCCTGGGTCAGGAAGATCCTCTGGAGAAGGAAATGGCAACCCACTCCAGTATTCTTGCCTGGAAAATCTCATGGACCTAAGAGCCTGGTGGGCTGCAGTCCATGGACTCACAAAGAGTCGGGCACAGCTGGGCAACTAACACTTACTTAATGAAGGATATTGAAGATTAGAAGGTAAAGTCAACTTGGATATGATAAGGAGACACATTCCATTTAGATTAAAACCTTTCCCTTTAATGCATAAAGACATTAGGTTGCTTTAAGTTGCCATAAATTTACATAATATCATTCCCATGGTTTCCTTTTTTCTAGATGCTCCAAATAATTGTTTAAGAAATCTTGTTATTTAATACCATCCTTTGATGTGATCTTCCTTAGGGATGTGTAACATTTGGTAATTTGTGATCTTCAAATCACAAAGACAGATGTATTGTTAAAGTGTTAATCTCCAGATATCAAAGGAAAAGACAAGTACCTTGACTTGATTTCAGTCTAAATCTTTCTTGATGTCCCTGTGGTTATATGGGTTTCCATGGCAATGGAAGTATTTATAGAAGTGAAGACATAAAATATGTGATTTGGGATCACAAAATCTTTGTAAAATGTCTTCCTTTATTCTTTTTTCTTCTTTCTCCATTTTGCTTGTAGAAGGAAGAAAAGTGCATAGCTCAACTCTAATTGTGTTGTTGACAACATATAGCTGATAAAATCCACCTCAGCTTCATTAATCAAAAGTGAAATTCAGTGCTTTTGATTTGCTAGCCCTACTTAATATAATCATAGAGCAGAATGGCTGGGGCAGGAATTCAAGATTCTACAGGTATGTAGTACTGCATAATATATTGGGGAAAATTTAATTTGGAAAAACTTAGATCCTCTGTTTACTTTTACCACTTGGTGAACTTGAAATCATTGGTAACTACACTAAGGTTCAGTGTCTCATCAGCAAAATGGAGATAATATCTTGCTTTTTATGGTTTGGTAAAAATCAAACAGTAAGTACCATGCATATCACACAGGAGATGCCTGTTTGTGTGAGCGTGTGTGGTCAGTTGCTCAGTCATGTCCACTCTTTGCAACCCAGAGACTGTAGCCCACCAGGCTTCTCTATCCATGGAGTCTTCCAAACAAGAATGCTGGAGTGATTGACATTTCCTCTTCCAGGGAATCTTTCTGACCCAGGAATCAAACACATGTCTCTTGTATCTCAAGAATTAGAAGTGGATTCTTTAACACTGTGCCACCTGTGAAGACCAATAGATACCTAACAAATTCAATTCATATATTAGCTATCAAAAATATATGTTATCTCAAGACTCACAGTGGAAAATAAATTACCAACTGAGAAAACATATTGACTAATAGCAAAATAATGGCTCTAAGGGTTAGCGATATTCACTAAATGTAATCTGTGAATTGAATATTTTTTGTTAAGCTACGCATCAAGCTATCTGTTTTACACTTGTTTCTTTATGACCCCATGGGCTATAGCCAGCCAGGTTCCTCTGTCCATGGGATTCTCCAGGCAAGAATATTGGAGTAGGTTGCCATGCCCTCCTCCATAGGATCTTCCCAACCCTGCATTGGCAGCTGGGTTCTTTACCAATGACACCATTGGCAAGCACTGAATGACTCAGTAATAACTTAGTTTTGATTGTTTGGTTGTCTGATATTCATCATGCAAAGTGATTACTGTGAGCAGTATTTGCATTTACAAAAGTAGATAAATATATAAAATTCTAGAAAAAACATTACTTCTATTACATTTAATTTTTCATGCACTTTGTAAATAAATGTTTACAAAATTTTTGGTTAGATTTCCTGCACAATACAGAAAAACATATATAATGCATATAACCAAAACAATTTGAAATCTTCAAATATTTTAAAACTCACTCACCTAGAGCCAGACATCCTGGAATCGGAAGTCAGGTGGGCCTTAGGAAGCATCACTACAAACAAAGCTAGTGGAGGTGATGGAATTCCAGTGGAGCTATTTCAAATCCTGAAAGATGATGCTGTGAAAGTGCTGCACTCAATATGTCAGCAAATTTGGAAAACTCAACAGTGGCCACAGGACTGGAAAAGGTCAGTTTTTATTCCAATTCCAAAGAAAGGCAATGCCAAAGAATGCTCAAACTACCATACAATTGCACTCATCTCACACTCTAGCAAAGTAATTCTCAAAATTCTCAAAGCCAGGCTTCAGCAATATGAGAACCTTGAACTTCCAGATGTTCAAGCTGGTTTTAGAAAAGGCATAGGAACCAGAGATCAAACTGACAACATCTGCTGGGTCATGGAAAAAGCAAGAGAGTTCCAGAAAATCATCTATTTCTGCTTTATTGACTATGCCAAAGCCTTTGACTGTGTGGATCACAATAAACTGTGGAAAATTCTGAACAAGTTTGGAATACAAAAACACCTGACCTGCCTCTTGAGAAATCTGTATGCAGGTCAGGAAGCAAGGGTTAGAATTGGACGTGGAATAACAGACTAGTTCCAAATAAGAAAAGGAGTACATCAAGGCTGTACATTGTCACTCTGCTTGTTTAACCTACTTGCAGAGTACATAATGAGAAACGCTGGGCTGGATGAAACACAAGCTGGAATCAAGATTGCTGGAAGAAATACCAATAACCTCAGATATGCAGAAGACACCACCTTTATGGCAGAAAGTGAAGAAGAACTAAACAGCCTCATGATGAAAGTGAAAGTGGAGAGTGAAAAAGTTGGCTTAAAGCTCAACATTCAGAAAACTGAGGTCATAGCATCTGGTCCCATCACTTCATGGCAAATAGATGGGGAAACAGTGGAAACAGTGGCAGTGGCTAACTTTATTGTGGGGGGCTCCAAAATCACTACAGATGGTGACTGCAGCCATATTAAAAGACACTTGCTCCTTGAAAGGAAAGTTATGACCAACCTAGATAGCATATTCAAAATCAGAGACATTACTTTTCCAACAAAGGTCCATCTAGTCAAGGCTATGGTTTTTCCAGTAGTTATGTATGGATGAGAGTTGGACTGTAAAGAAAGCTGAGTGCCAAAAAATTGATGCTTTTGAACTGTGGTGTTGGTGGAGACTCTTGTGAGTCCCTTGGACTGCAAGGAGATCCAACCAGTCCATCCTAAAAGAGATCATTCCTGGATGTTCATTGGAAGGACTGATGTTGAAGCTGAAACCCAATACTTTGGCCACCTGATGCGAAGAGCTGACTTATTTGAAAAGACCCTGATGCTGGGAAAGATTAAGGGCAGGATGAGAAGGGGACAACAGACGATGAGGTGATTGGTTGGCATCACCAACTCAATGGACGTGAGCTTGGGTGTACTCTGTGAGTTGGTGATGGACAGGGAGGCTTGGCATGCTGCATTCCATGGGGTCACAAAGAGTCAGACATGACTGAGCCATTGAACTGAACTGAACTTTAGGAGTACTTGAAAAATTACTTTTTTTCCATTCATTAAGGCAAAGAGAGCATTTCCCTTTCCCTCTTTCCAAGTTTATTTCCTAAGAACATAGTAAAGCTGAGTCCCAAGTCTTTAGCTCTTGAAATACAGAAAAACCTTGCAGTGTATCACTGTACTGGGGCTTCTTTAACTAAGTACCAAAAACTGAATGGCTTAAAGTAAACGAAATTTATTTTCTCACATTTCTGGTAGCTAGACATTGAAAAGCAAACTCTCGGTAGGCCCATACTCTCTTTGAAGGCTCTATACAAGATTTCTTTTTTGCTTCTTCTTAACTTCTAGTTATGGCCAGCAATCTTTGGCTTTCCTTAGCTTGTAACTGCATCACTTCAATTTATATGTCTGTTTTCCTGGTCATCTTTTTTCTCTGAGTGTCTGTATTCATGTGACCCTGTTATAAGGACCTCAGCCAGCAGATTTTGGTCCTTCTCAAATTGAATATGACTTCATCTGAACTAATTAAAAGTTATCAAACCAAAGTTGGGCCCACACTTTAGTAAATCGAACTTGCTCATATGCTTTAGTGAAAGTCAATCTACTGACATAGGGTTGTGGTGAAGCAAAGTGCAATAATGTTTTTTAAGTTCCAAATAAGGAGACCAGGCAGCTCACACACGCAAGAAAACTCAGACTCTGATGCATATAAGCAAAGCAATTTTAAAGGCAAGGTGAAGGGTAGGGGATGTCCATCACCATCTTGTTTACTTCTTCCATTTGGTGTGGGTTTTAGCATTTGTAAAACAACTCAGTAATGTTCATCAGATACTGTTATTTGTGTACTTTCAAGGTGGAACCAATGATGCTCTGACTGTCACATGGCATATTTGCTGGTCAAATTGTTACTACTTCTCAAGGCCACACTGTTTTTTTGTTGTTGTTGTTACTAGATGTTCACATTCTTTGAATAGTTAATTCTTGAGCCAAGGTTTTGTGACTCAGAGGAGGTCTGGAGATCACCTTTTCTACAAGTGGAAGGTAGAGTACACAGTAGTGAGGAAAGTCTGTTCCATGAAGGCCCATAGGATTCTGCTTGATTGCAATCACATCTTTAAAGCTTTTATTTCCAGATAATGTCACATTCTGAGATTCAGCATGGATGTGAATTTTGGAGAGAGACTGTTTAACCCAATACAGTTTGCTCTCTGTATCCCAAAATTCACATTTGTCCTACATACAAAATACACTTGCTGCCTTCAAACATTCCAGGACCCTTAACCCATTACAGCATTAACTCAAATACAAATTTCATCTAAATATCAACTTAAAAGTTTCAAATCTTCACAAGAACATAACTATTTTAGTACTTGATAATAAACATATGAAACATTTTAAAATTATATATATCACAAATTTATATTTTATTTATGGCTAAATAAAATACATATTGGCTCTTTTCATTTTTATGAAAACTTAGGATTACCTTGTCTATTTACACAAACACATGCATGCACACTACTGTTGGTATTTTAGTTATTTCCTTGAATTTGTAGAGTAATTACAATCCGTTAATTTATAAAAATTAAGCAAAATAACATGAAAAACACTAACCTCTTAAGTAACAATCTTTTTAGTACATATATCAATTTTATATTGCTGACATCATTTCTCTTAATAGTCAATAAAATTGGCATTCTTAGCCCATCTTCTAACTGATCTTCTCCAATTCTTACATTTTCAATAATTACACCATCATTTCCATATCATTAGCTGTTAAACATATTATTTTTAAAGCTTGATTCTCAGTATACATTGTCTTTGTGAAATATTTATATTTTTTTTTACATTCTAAACCTAGGCTTTTTATAACCTGGGCTTTTTTCTAGTGTTCAGGCTTTATTCTAATTCTCATATTTGTTGAACTCAGTGTTTCATTTTTTTTAGAAAGCAAACTGACACATATTGTATACTCTTACTTCTATGTTTAGGAAGATATAAGATGCTTTTTACCTTAAAGAAAAATAGTTGGATAGAAGATTTGAATATACTTTTATTTGTATAGATGTATGAAATATTTCTAGAATAGCAATTGCTATTCTTCCTCTATGTTTATTTTTATAATTTTCTAAAATTATAATTTTTTTCAGAAGATTGATGGTAGTCAATTCTAATTTCTATCCACTTATCTACATTTGACTTTTAAAAAATATTCTGTATATAACTATTATATTAATACTGTGTCAATCCTTTCTCAGAAGTTTCAGTATATGTGAAGAAAGCATGAAGAATTAAAGTTTTACTTTCCCAAACATTTAAATATATGTAAATGTTTTCCTGAATGACCTAAATTTCAAGGAATTGTTCATTCACAAATAATTTAATATCATCTCAGAAACAGTTGTAATTCAGTGAGCTTGATTGTACTATCAGTTCACTGCTTACTAAGGCAATATAAACTGACATTTTAAAGTAATACTTAGTAATACACCTGGTTTGAAGGAACAGTTTTATTGCACGCTAGCAGAAAAAAATGTATGCCCTTACCAATAAAAGGAAATTATTCTTAACCTACTAAACTGATATGATATTCAGTTAATTATTCTGATTCTTATTGGGTGGCACATCTAATGTGGCAACATGTGATGCATCATTTTAAGATTTTATATAATATGATAACATTACATAATTTAAAATATATTTTATTGTGTATATTATATATTTCATATACATATNATTATTCTTAACCTACTAAACTGATATGATATTCAGTTAATTATTCTGATTCTTATTGGGTGGCACATCTAATGTGGCAACATGTGATGCATCATTTTAAGATTTTATATAATATGATAACATTACATAATTTAAAATATATTTTATTGTGTATATTATATATTTCATATACATATATATATATATATTTCTGGTTTAAATAAACTGAATACAACTTTCTAAAAAAGTCTCTTCAGATGGCATCATCAGGACTGAGGTGAACTTGTACTGAATGGAGGTATACTGAGAATGGCTGAGTGTCTTTTAAACAGTAAATAGCTCAGCAGAACTTGACACACTGATGATGAAGTATCATGAAAATGTAGCAGCATTTAAAAATGGAGTAGTGGCCTTAGAGTAATGGAAATGGGACTTAATTAAACTTAAAACATTTTGCATAGCAAAGGGAATAAACAGGATTAAAACACAACCTCAGCATGAGAGAAAATAACTGCAAATTATACAACCAAAAAAGGGTTCATCTCCAGAATATATAAGCAGCTCACACAGCTCAACATGAGGAAAACATACAGCCCAGTCAAAAAATGGGCCGAAGACCCAAACATTTCTCAAAGAAGACACACAGANGTTTGCCACATATTGACATGAATCAGCTATGGGTGTACATGTGTCCCCCATCCTGAACCCCCCTCCCACCTTCCTCCCCATCCCATCTCTCAGGGTCATCGCAGTACACTGGCCCTGAGCACCCTGTCTCATGCATAGAACCTGGACTGGCTATCTGTTTCACATATGGTATACATGCTGCAATGCTGGTCTCCCAAATCATTCCACCCTCATCCTCTCCCACAAAGTCCAAAAGTCTCTTCTTTACATCTGTGTCTCATTTTCTGTCTCACATATAGGGTCTTCATTACCATCTTTCTAAATTTTATATTCATTAATATACTGTATTGGTGTTTTTCTTTCTGACTTACCTCACTCTGTATAATAGGCTCCAGTTTTATCCACCTCACTACAACTGATTCAAATGCATTCTTTGTAGTAGCTGGGTAATATTTAGTTATGTATGCATACCACAACTTTCTTATCCATTCGTCTGCCGATGGACATCTGGGTTGCTTCCATGTCGTAGCTACTGTAAACAGTGCTGAAATGAACATTGGGATACATGTCTCTTTCAATTCTGGTTTCCTCGGTGTGTATGCCCAGCAGTGGGATTGCTGGGTCAAATGGGAGTTCTATTTCCAGTTTTTTAAGGAATGTCCACGGTATTATCCATAGTGGCTGTACTAGTTTGCATTCCCACCAACAGTGTAAGAGGGTTCCCTTTTCTCCACACCCTCTCCAGCATTTATTGTTTGTAAACTTTTTGATAGCAGCCATTCTGACCGACGTGAAATGGTGCCTAATTGTGGTTTTAATTTGCATTTCTCTGATAATGAGTGATGTTGAGCATCTTTTCATGTGTTTATTAGCCATCTATTATGTCTTCTTTGGATAAATGTCTGTTTAGTTCTTTAGCCCATTTTTTGGTCGGGTTATATATTTTTCTGGTATTGAGCTGCATGAGCTGCTTGTACATTTTGATATGTTTTGTGGCCTAGTCTGTGATCTATCCAGAAGAACATTCCATATGAGCTTGAAAAGAATGTGTATTCTGAACATCTAAGTTATTTGTTTTAGTTTCTCCTCTTAAAAATATTATTTATAAATATGTGGCCCTTAATACTTCTAAAAAGTGTATCCACATGCGCAGAAGATTTATATTTTTTCCCAATTTTAAGAACTTTACAGAATCTATGTAAATCTCTTGAGAACTGTTTTTCCACATTCAGAACCCATGTTATTGATATTAATTTAAAACAATGTCATTTCTAATAACAGTGTTATTTATACTCCAAGTCAAATGTAGCACTCTATGAAACTTTAACCCTAGAGAGTTTCTTCTAGTTTAGCAGTCGTCCTTTATAATTACTATTTAGGGAAAATTAATAAGTAATCTTTTATATTATGCTATTCAAAATATGCTTTCACAAGGACATTTTATTTCACACATTTTTGAATAAAGAAAAATTTTTTTCTTAATTGTTTGCTTGTTTTTCTCTATCAAAAAAAAGGAAATGATGGCTTTATGTAACTGCACCAACAAGTATATCAGTAGAGGCGTAACTAAAATTTGGTCTCCTGACTCTTTCCTAAATTCTATCCACTCTACCAGTGGATCTCGGTGCTAATCTTTTGACCAACACCTGACTGTATGATTTTACATAACCACAGTACAGAGAAAAAAGCAAACAGAATAGTTTTATTAAGGTATATGTTTTCAGAAGTGTC
>SJYW01009041.1:232323-253955 GCA_006410735.1 Raphicerus campestris
ACTGATGCTTTTGAACTGTAGTGTTAGAGAAGAATCTTGAGAGTCCCTTGGACTGCAAGGAGATCCAACCAGTCCATCCTAAAGGAGATCAGTCCTGGCTGTTCATTGGAATGACTGATGTTGAAGCAGAAACTCCAATACTTTGACCACCTGATGCAAAGAGCTGACTCATTTGAAAAGACCCTGATGCTAGGAAATATTGAAGACGAGGAGAAGGAGACGACAGAGGATGAGATGGCTGGATGGCATCACCAACTCAATGGACATGGGTTTGGGTGGACTCCGGGAGTTGGTGAGGGACAGGGAGGCCTGTTGTTCTGTGGTTCATGGGGTTGCAAAGAGTCAGACATGACTGAACAACTGAACTGAACTGGTCTGAACACAACATCTGTTCTGCAACTCATGAATCAAGGAGTAATTTCAAATTTCAAGTCATCTTATCTAAGAAATACATTTCCTAAGGCTGTAACTGCCACAGATAGTGATTCCTCTGATGAATCTGGGCAAAAGTAATTTGAAAATCTTCTGGAAAGGATTCAACATTCTAGATGCCATTAAAAACATGCGTGATTCATGGGAAGAGATCAAAATGTCAACCTTAACAGGAGTTCTGAAAAAGTTGATTCCAGCTTTCATGGATTATTTTGAGGAGTCCAAGATTTAAGTGGAGGAAGTAATTACAGATGTGGTGAAAATTGCAAAAACCAGAATTAGAAGTGGAGCCTAAAAATGTGACTGAAATGCTCCAGTCTCATGGCAAAACTTTCACAGATGAGCAGTTGCTTCTTATAAATGAGCAAAGAAAGCAGTTTCTTGATATGGAATCTACCCAGGTGAAAATCCCAAGAAGATCATTGGAATGACAACCAGCAATTTAGAATATTGCTTGAAATTATTTGGCAAAGCATCAATGAGTTTGAACAGAATTTCCAATGTCAAAGTTTCTATTGTGGTTAAAATGCTATCAAACAGCAGCATTGTATGTTGCAGAGAGATTTTTCATAAAATAAATTAATCAATCAGTGTGGCAAAATTCATTGTCTTATTTTAAGAAATTGTATCAGTATTCTCCACTATGCTCAGTCAGCATTCATCAATATCAAGAGAGTACCCTCCACCGACAAAGAGAGAGAACTCAGTGAAGGCTCAGTTGATGGTTAGCATTTTTTAAGCTAAAACTAAAAAGTAAAGTATTTTTTTCCATTAAGGTATGCACTTTGTTTTTTAGACATAATGCTATTATTGTACGCTTGAATAGTATTTTACACTAGTACACTACAGAATAGTATAAACATAACTTTTGTATGGACTGGGGAAAATTTTTGTGTGACTTACTTTATTGTGATATGTGCTTTACTGTGGTGGTCTGGAACCAAAGCCACATTATCTCCAAGGTATGTCTATAGGAGATTCCTGATGGAGTTTCCAGCTACTCTTCCTCATTGTAGAGAAGACGGAAAAGGGGTCAGGAAGAAATTGCTTGTTTCATTGATCACAGAGAGTGAATCATCCTTATTCTCATTGGCCAAAGCTATTACAAGGGTGGCTATGGCATTTCAACTGGAAATAGTGTACAACTTCTATAATACAGGTGAGTGAAGTCACCCAGTCGTGTCCCACTCTTTGAGACCCCATGGACTGTAGCCTACCAGCCTCCTCTGTCCATGGAATTTTCCAGGCAATAGTCCTGGAGTGGATTGCCATTTCCTTCTCCAGGGGAATCTTCCCAAACCCAGGGATTACAGGGGTTATTCAATAGTAAGGAAGGAGAGGTTGGGTATAGAAGAGACTGAATACTTCCATCATCACATCTCCACATGTACTGAACATTTCACTTCATTTCTGCTACTTTGGATGAATATTTAGGATCTTTATAAAAATTGAAAAGTATGTTAGAAGTATATCTGATGCACAGTCTTCCCTTTGTCTACTATATACTCATTCACAGTTGGTTGTTAAGACTTCACTTGTATGACTTGCCTCTTTTGGATCGTCAAGATTTGCCTCTCAGTTATTTATATCAGCCTTTAAACCTACAACCTTATGAAAGAATGTGTGTTATAATTAGCCTCCAACTTTAAAAAAATAAATTTATACTTTAAAAATAAATAAATAAATCTTTTGTTATATAACCATCCTCTGCCATCTAATGCCAATGTCTCTCTTAAGCCAAACTGTCCGATGAGGTGGGTGTTACCTTTTGAATTACATAAATAAAATACAATAAGAATTCAGCTTCTAAGTTGCACTGGACACATTCATTCAAGTGTTCAATAACCTCATATAGCTAGTGACTAACATACTGGGCAGTACTGATTATATACTACCATCTTTGTACAATATATATTTGATGGCCCTGTATAATGAAAATATACAAACTTCTTAGCACCAGAAGATAATGAAACAGTAACTATCAAAACTTGAGAGATGCAACAAATTTTTATATGAAGGAAAATGTGTAGCTTTAAGTGCATACTTTAGAAAAGCACATTCAGCTCGAATGAGTTTAGAAAAACACAAAATCTCCAGTGATTATAAGGGAAATAAATGAATCAAATGGAAAACAGGCAAATGAAGAGGATTAGCAAAAGCCAAAAATTGGTTCTTTGAAATTAGTAATAAAATTCATTAACCACTATTAAGGCTTATCCAGATAAAACAAGTGTCTCCTACAAAATAAGTGTTAAGAATAAAAGTAGGAATCCCAAATATCATATGGAGGAGAAAATGAATGCTGCTGAGGTGAAGGTCTCCATGAAGTTGGCTCTGTCTTGGTAATGAGTGATGTCAAAAAAGGAAAATGTAACTCTCTAAGAAGTCTTTAAGAAAGTGAATAATGCTTTGAAACGCATTAAAGGGAAACAAAAATAATTGTTATGAGTTTGAGGAAATCACCTGTGATGTTTGACACCAGAAGAATGGACATTTTTTTTTTAAGACAAGTCCAGACTTAGTAGGCAGAAGTCCAGCAGAAAGTGCACAAACCAAGGGAAGAATATTTGTTTAACCATCCAATTCCACCAAAGATTTTTTTGGAGTCTACTCTGCATTCAGATCACATTTCCTGAATCACCACTTGGGCAATGAACAGTTTTCTGCTCTGCCTTATTGGTGGTTGTGCAGGGGTCAGTGCCTGATTCTTCAAGCACTCTGAGTTCTCAAGAGGCGTTTGTTCAGTATCAAAGTTCTGGGTAGAAGTATCCAGTGAATCCCTGCCAAGAGCTCAAGCCACTGTTACCAGCAAGGGGCTAAGGAGAGAGATCTAACCTCCTTGCCTCCCACTAAGACTCATAAAATGAGTTTCTCCCCAGGTGGGACATATGTGTGGCAGTTGAAAAGTATTCCAATACACAATGGTACCTTTTATTATTGTAACTGTTTTTCAAATGAGAGTATAAACTTTCATATAGCAGAACCTAAGTATATCTCACTGATCTCAGTAAAGACATGCTGATCCATAGTTTTAAGTTTGACAGATTTGTTTTTTGAATTTATTGTTTTTTATGTAGTAGGTAGAGTTTCACAAGAAAACGAATTATGAGAACCTTATTTTGGTATCAGACTTAAGTACAATAGCTAAAATGTTGATTAAATCATTGCAAGAGGAAATAAGAATAACTTGTCAAGCCAGATAGACCATCTCTATTGAAATGAACACCCTATAGAATGGAGACTCAAACTAAGAGGGTTGTGGCCTTGCTTTAAGGTTCTGTTAAATGCAGCCTTTATTTTGGGGGGCTCCAAAATCACTGCAGATGGTGACTGCAGCCATGAAATTAAAAGACACTTATTCCTTGGAAGAAAAGTTATGACCAACCTAGTTAGCATATTCAAAAGCAGAGACATTACTTTGCCGACTAAGGTCCGTCTAGTCAAGGCTACGGTTTTTCCTGTGGTCATGTATGGATGTGAGAGTTGGACTGTGAAGAAGGCTGAGTGCCGAAGAACTGATGCTTTTGAACTGTGGTGTTGGAGAAGACTCTTGAGAGTCCCTTGGACTGCAAGGAGATCTAACCAGTCCATTCTGAAGGAGATCAGCCCTGGGATTTGGTTGGAAGGAATGATGCCAAAGCTGAAACTCCAGTACTTTGGCCACCTCACGAGAAGAGTTGACTCATTGGAAAAGACTCTGATGCTGGGAAGGATTGGGGGAAGAAGGAGAAGGGGACTACAGAGAATAAGATGACTGGATGGCATCACTGACTCGTTGGTGATGGACAGGGAGGCCTGGCATGCTGTGGTTCACGGGGTCACAAAGAGTCGGACACGGCTGAGTGACTGAACTGAACTGAACTGAACTGAACTGAAATGCAGCTTTGGACATAGAGGATATCTGAACTCTAATTGTTTATACTCCATGGCCTGGATGTGTGTCACTTCATCTTTTGATTAGACCTTTCAACTGACTGTTGCTATTAGTGAAATCAGGGTCATGTGTATGCATGCTTACAGATTTTAAGATTTTAGAGCTTATTCCATAGTGTAAGGTATGTCTTTGAAGGCAGTCATCATGTATTATCACAGAAAAATGCAATTTTAAAAATTGAATTCTATGTAGCACTTAATTTGCTTATGAATTAGTATCTACTTATTGACTTTTAAATTCATTCTACAAATACGTATTGAGTCCCCGTAAGATGCTAGGTGTGCTTCTGTGGCTGGTGATAACCACAGTGAATGAATCTGTCCTAAACCTCTGTCCTTATAGGGCAGATGTCAGAGTTTGTAGTATATCTGAGAGATGTCAATATGCTTCTGAAACAATCTCTTGATATAAATATGAAAGTGTTGTTGTTGTTCAGTTGCTCAGTTGTGTATGACTCTTTGCGACCCCATGGACTGCAGCACACCAGGCTTCCCCATCCATCACCATCCCTGGAGCTTGCTCAACGTCATGTCCATTGAGTCAGTGATGCCATCCAACCATTTCATCCTCTGTCATACCCTTAAATTCAATATAAAAAAGAGTGGAAAATTTCTCTTAGCTATCATTCATGAGTATGTTCAGATTTTGTTTTAGATTATCTTATTTATACTAAAATGCATTTATAATTACATTTCATTTATAACATGCATTATAAGTGCTTCTCATTTATAATATCTCTATTATATTTGTATTTTGGAAAAACTGTAGGTGTTTACCACCTTGCAGACAAGTCAGTTTGTATTCCAGTTCTAGTGAAAGTGATAAACATCTCTCTCCAAAAAAATCTAATTTCCTAAGATGGCCTTGGTAGATGTATTATACATAATTTATTCATTAATTTAAATACAGATAAGTATAAGAAAAAATTAAAACTAATTTAATTATACAACTAGTACTAGATCTTGCTCTCAAAAAATAGAATATCATTTCTGTCTATATGGAAAAAAATTTTAGCACTTTGTATTACTTTAAATGGCAATCCACTCCAGTATCTTGCCTGGAGAATCCCATGGACAGAGAAGCCACGTAGGTTACAGTCCACGGGGTCGCAAAGAGTCGGACACGACTGAGCGACTTCACCTTCACCTTCACCTTTCAGTGCAAGCTTATTTTTATATAGACTGTATAGTTTACCTTAAACATTTGAAGATTCAGATATGTATGTCTGCTAAGGCTATAAACCTGTCTTAAAAGTGAAGCTGATCTTGTGAAAAGAAATTTAGAAAACTAAAGTATACCTGAGACTCTCAATATAATATGCATTAAATTTGGGGAAATTTATTCTGAGATATATGATTTTGACTCTAAAATTTAAAAATCTATTTCTCATTAGTTTTCCAAAATATATTAAAGAAAGATAAATTATTAGTTCAAATGAATAAGATTTTTAATATTCCTGAGTAGTGGAGTACAGTGAGTAAACATTTTATTATTTGAAGAAATTGCTTCCCATAAAAGATATTATTAAACATCAGTGGAAGAAAGCAAAGATAAATTAAGAGCCTCTGTGACAAACCAGCAGTCACTGGAATCTTGGGAGGAGAATTGCTACTTTAAGACTTTGTATGGGTGCTTCCAGATGAGGAAAATTCTGTGATGGAATACAGTGATTTTAAGTCTGCTATTTTGCAGGGTCAAGGAACAGGAGAGTCATAAGAGTAATATCTTAAGAGGGAAACAATATACAATATACTGACTTTACAGGCCATTTTCATGATAGAATTAAAAGGTAAATGTAGCATAATTACAGAGAAAAAACCCATAAATATATACATATTAACCAATTAAAAAAAAGAGAGCACTAACATTTACAGACATCCTCAGGGTATGTTATTTGTTTGCTTTATTCTTGTGTCATATCAAATTATATCACCAGGTATGTACTGTATAAATTTGAACAATCACTTTCACTACATCATGGTTATTATATATCATATCATGGGCTTCCCAGATAGCACAATGGTAAAGAGTCCACCTGACAATACAGGAGGTGCAAGAGACATGGGTTCAGTCCCTGTGTCGCGAAGATCCCCTGGAGTAGGAAATGGCAACCCACTCCTGCATTCTTGCCTGGAAAATTCCATGGAAAGAGAAGCTTGGCAGGCTTTAGTGCATGGGGTTACAAAGAATTAGACACAGTGAGGGAATGAGCACATACTGTATTAGTCTTCTTTGGTATCTCAGTGGTAAAGAATCAGCCTGCCAATGCAGGAAACCTGGGTTTGATCCCTGGGTCAGGCAGATCCCCTGAAGAAGGGAATGGCTACTCCAGTATACTTTTTCTCTTTTTTTTATTTGTTTATTTTAATTGGAGACTAATTACTTTACAATATTGTGGTGGTTTTTGCCATCCATCAACACGAATCAGCCACAGGTGCACATGTGTCCCCACATCCTGCAGTTACCTTCCTCTTCACCCATCCCTGTAGGTTGTCCCGGAGCACCAGCTTTGAGCACTCTGCTTCATGCATCAAACTTGCACTTGTCATCTATTTTACATATAGTAATATACATGTTTCAGTGCCATTTCCTCAAATCATCCCATCCCCGCCTTCTCCCACAGAGCCCAAAGCCTGTTCTTTACATCTGTCTCTTTTGCTGCCTTGCATATAGGATCATCATTACCATCTTTCTAAATTCTCTATATATACATTAATATACTGTATTGATGTTTCTCCTTCTGAATTACTTCACTCTGTATAATAGGCTCCAGTTTCATCCACCTCGTTAGAACTGACTCAAATGTGTTCTTTTTTGCAGCTGAGTAATATTCCACTGTGTACATGTACCACTACTTCCTTATCCATCCATCTGCTGATGGACATATAGGATGCTTCCTTGTCCTAGTTATTGTAAACAGTGCTGCAGTGTGCATTGGAGTACATGTGTCTCTTTCAATTCTGGTTTCTTCAGTGTGCTTGACCAGCAGTGAGATTGCTAAAACTGGACATGGAACTGCCATATGACTCAGCAATCCCACTGCTGGGCATATACACCAAGGAAACCAGAATTGAAAGAAACACATGTTCCCCAATGTTCCGTGCAATACTGTTCAGTCCAGTATTCTTGTCTGGAGAATTCCANGTTATGACCAACCTAGTTAGCATATTCAAAAGCAGAGACATTACTTTGCCAACTAAGGTCCGTCTAGTCAAGGCTATGGTTTTTCCTGTGGTCATGTATGGATGTGAGAGTTGGACTGTGAAGAAGGCTGAGTGCCGAAGAACTGATGCTTTTGAACTGTGGTGTTGGAGAAGACTCTTGAGAGTCCCTTGGACTGCAAGGAGATCTAACCAGTCCATTCTGAAGGAGATCAGCCCTGGGATTTGGTTGGAAGGAATGATGCCAAAGCTGAAACTCCAGTACTTTGGCCACCTCACGAGAAGAGTTGACTCATTGGAAAAGACTCTGATGCTGGGAAGGATTGGGGGAAGAAGGAGAAGGGGACTACAGAGAATAAGATGACTGGATGGCATCACTGACTCGTTGGTGATGGACAGGGAGGCCTGGCATGCTGCGGTTCACGGGGTCACAAAGAGTCGGACACGGCTGAGCGACTGAACTGAACTGAAATGCAGCTTTGGACGTAGAGGATATCTGAACTCTAATTGTTTATACTCCATGGCCTGGATGTGTGTCACTTCATCTTTTGATTAGACCTTTCAACTGACTGTTGCTATTAGTGAAATCAGGGTCATGTGTATGCATGCTTACAGATTTTAAGATTTTAGAGCTTATTCCATAGTGTAAGGTATGTCTTTGAAGGCAGTCATCATGTATTATCACAGAAAAATGCAATTTTAAAAATTGAATTCTATGTAGCACTTAATTTGCTTATGAATTAGTATCTACTTATTGACTTTTAAATTCATTCTACAAATACGTATTGAGTCCCCGTAAGATGCTAGGTGTGCTTCTGTGGCTGGTGATAACCACAGTGAATGAATCTGTCCTAAACCTCTGTCCTTATAGGGCAGATGTCAGAGTTTGTAGTATATCTGAGAGATGTCAATATGCTTCTGAAACAATCTCTTGATATAAATATGAAAGTGTTGTTGTTGTTCAGTTGCTCAGTTGTGTATGACTCTTTGCGACCCCATGGACTGCAGCACACCAGGCTTCCCCATCCATCACCATCCCTGGAGCTTGCTCAACGTCATGTCCATTGAGTCAGTGATGCCATCCAACCATTTCATCCTCTGTCATACCCTTAAATTCAATATAAAAAAGAGTGGAAAATTTCTCTTAGCTATCATTCATGAGTATGTTCAGATTTTGTTTTAGATTATCTTATTTATACTAAAATGCATTTATAATTACATTTCATTTATAACATGCAGTATAAGTGCTTCTCATTTATAATATCTCTATTACATTTGTATTTTGGAAAAACTGTAGGTGTTTACCACCTTGCAGACAAGTCAGTTTGTATTCCAGTTCTAGTGAAAGTGATAAACATCTCTCTCCAAAAAAATCTAATTTCCTAAGATGGCCTTGGTAGATGTATTATACATAATTTATTCATTAATTTAAATACAGATAAGTATAAGAAAAAATTAAAACTAATTTAATTATACAACTAGTACTAGATCTTGCTCTCAAAAAATAGAATATCATTTCTGTCTATATGGAAAAAAATTTTAGCACTTTGTATTACTTTAAATGGCAATCCACTCCAGTATTCTTGCCTGGAGAATCCCATGGACAGAGAAGCCTCGTAGGTTACAGTCCACGGGGTCGCAAAGAGTCGGACACGACTGAGCGACTTCACCTTCACCTTCACCTTTCAGTGCAAGCTTATTTTTATATAGACTGTATAGTGTACCTTAAACATTTGAAGATTCAGATATGTATGTCTGCTAAGGCTATAAACCTGTCTTAAAAGTGAAGCTGATCTTGTGAAAAGAAATTTAGAAAACTAAAGTATACCTGAGACTCTCAATATAATATGCATTAAATTTGGGGAAATTTATTCTGAGATATATGATTTTGACTCTAAAATTTAAAAATCTATTTCTCATTAGTTTTCCAAAATATATTAAAGGAAGATAAATTATTAGTTCAAATGGATAAGATTTTTAATATTCCTGAGTAGTGGAGTACAGTGAGTAAACATTTTATTATTTGAAGAAATTGCTTCCCATAAAAGATATTATTAAACATCAGTGGAAGAAAGCAAAGATAAATTAAGAGCCTCTGTGACAAACCAGCAGTCACTGGAATCTTGGGAGGAGAATTGCTACTTTAAGACTTTGTATGGGTGCTTCCAGATGAGGAAAATTCTGTGATGGAATACAGTGATTTTAAGTCTGCTATTTTGCAGGGTCAAGGAACAGGAGAGTCATAAGAGTAATATCTTAAGAGGGAAACAATATACAATATACTGACTTTACAGGCCATTTTCATGATAGAATTAAAAGGTAAATGTAGCATAATTACAGAGAAAAAACCCATAAATATATACATATTAACCAATTAAAAAAAAGAGAGCACTAACATTTACAGACATCCTCAGGGTATGTTATTTGTTTGCTTTATTCTTGTGTCATATCAAATTATATCACCAGGTATGTACTGTATAAATTTGAACAATCACTTTCACTACATCATGGTTATTATATATCATATCATGGGCTTCCCAGATAGCACAATGGTAAAGAGTCCACCTGACAATACAGGAGGTGCAAGAGACATGGGTTCAGTCCCTGTGTTGCGAAGATCCCCTGGAGTAGGAAATGGCAACCCACTCCTGCATTCTTGCCTGGAAAATTCCATGGAAAGAGAAGCTTGGCAGGCTTTAGTGCATGGGGTTACAAAGAATTAGACACAGTGAGGGAATGAGCACATACTGTATTAGTCTTCTTTGGTATCTCAGTGGTAAAGAATCAGCCTGCCAATGCAGGAAACCTGGGTTTGATCCCTGGGTCAGGCAGATCCCCTGAAGAAGGGAATGGCTACTCCAGTATACTTTTTCTCTTTTTTTTATTTGTTTATTTTAATTGGAGACTAATTACTTTACAATATCGTGGTGGTTTTTGCCATCCATCAACACGAATCAGCCACAGGTGCACATGTGTCCCCGCATCCTGCAGTTACCTTCCTCTTCACCCATCCCTGTAGGTTGTCCCGGAGCACCAGCTTTGAGCGCTCTGCTTCATGCATCAAACTTGCACTTGTCATCTATTTTACATATAGTAATATACATGTTTCAGTGCCANTTTACAATATTGTGGTGGTTTTTGCCATCCATCAACACGAATCAGCCACAGGTGCACATGTGTCCCCACATCCTGCAGTTACCTTCCTCTTCACCCATCCCTGTAGGTTGTCCCGGAGCACCAGCTTTGAGCACTCTGCTTCATGCATCAAACTTGCACTTGTCATCTATTTTACATATAGTAATATACATGTTTCAGTGCCATTTCCTCAAATCATCCCATCCCCGCCTTCTCCCACAGAGCCCAAAGCCTGTTCTTTACATCTGTCTCTTTTGCTGCCTTGCATATAGGATCATCATTACCATCTTTCTAAATTCTCTATATATACATTAATATACTGTATTGATGTTTCTCCTTCTGAATTACTTCACTCTGTATAATAGGCTCCAGTTTCATCCACCTCGTTAGAACTGACTCAAATGTGTTCTTTTTTGCAGCTGAGTAATATTCCATTGTGTACATGTACCACTACTTCCTTATCCATCCATCTGCTGATGGACATCTAGGATGCTTCCTTGTCCTAGTTATTGTAAACAGTGCTGCAGTGTGCATTGGAGTACATGTGTCTCTTTCAATTCTGGTTTCTTCAGTGTGCTTGACCAGCAGTGAGATTGCTAAAACTGGACATGGAACTGCCATATGACTCAGCAATCCCACTGCTGGGCATATACACCAAGGAAACCAGAATTGAAAGAAACACATGTTCCCCAATGTTCCGTGCAGTACTATTCAGTCCAGTATTCTTGTCTGGAGAATTCCATGGACAGAGGAGCCTGGCAGGTTACAGTCCATGGGGTCACAAAAGAGTCAGACATGACTTAGCAACTAAACAATGATATTCATTATATTATACTATACTATACTAATACACTGCCTTCTTTCCTTAACCTGTGCCTGTATGTGTGTGCAGCACTCTGTTATGTCTGACTGTAGCCTGCCAACCTCCTCTGTCCGTGGAATTCCCCAGGTGAGAATACTGGAGTTGGTTGCCGTGCCCTCCTAGGGGGGATCTTCCTGACCCAGGGATCGAACCTTTGTCCCCTGCATTGGCAGGCAGATTCTTTACCATCAGATCCACCAGGGAAGCCTCTGTGCCTGCATAGTAAAGAGTATTTTTGAAAGATTTTTCAGTTTTGTCTGCTTCCAGCAACTGACTTTGAATCTCTCCCTTTCAAGCAGATAAGTGTTAATCTAAAACTTATTAAAATGTTTCAGAGATTCTACAACCACTTCTTGTACACAATGATAACATTTAGTGTTATTTGATATTGTTTGAGACTGTCAGCCTTGACATATCACTGATTTATTCTTTTTTACTGAGCCTTCAGATATAAAAATATTTTCTTATATCAGTATTACCTTCATTTATATACCCTCTACTTAATTAACAGTATTAAACATTATAATGCCTCATTTGTTTCTATTTACTTTTACCTTTTGCAAGTCTTTTTTCTTCTGATATTCTTTCTTCTTGATATTTCATTTACTTCCCTTCAAATAATGTCTGCCTTCTTATATAGAAAGTTGGTTGCTCTGGTAATTGTTTTTGTAGCATATTATCCTTACTCAGCATTCTGTGTGTGCACTAGCCTCTCGGTTGTGTCCAACCCTTTGCGAACCTATGGACTGCATTTCTTTCATGTGTCTACCCAACATATTACCTCTTGTAAAGGTCTGTAAAGCTGCTTATATAAAGCACTACAACAGAAATCAATTTGAGAAAAAAAAAACATATAAGAGAAGGCTTTTAAATATATATGTAAAATAGAAAAAGGTATAACAGTAATGTTTATTAATTTTTAATCTGAAAGTAAATGCTAGTCAATAATGATATTTTTTTAACTTTGAAGCTAATAATACCTAATTAAAGTGATTTAAAGTGATATATATTCTTCATAATGTGATCATTTTCTTTATGGTAAAATGTGCAGTGCGTTAAGACTTCAGAATCTGAGGCATTTTTCAGTTCCTTCCCCTACCCAAATATTTGAAGTCAGGTAATCCCCAAGTCATCTGCTTTTTCAGTGACATGAGCGGCAAGATAGCCTGGACAATATCTTGGCACCCTTCAGAGACAATGAAGCAATGATGTCTGCCAATGCAAATGCAACTTGTATCTGCTTATGGAATCCTTTTGTTACTTGGATTTAAATTTGGGTGTCTCCTTCATGCTAGAAACCAATAAAATAATGAACTGCCACTCTAAAGATTCGGAAAGCTAATCAGTCTCCTTCCTGACAAGTATAAAACTTCTCTGTCTAATGTATTTCGTGCTTCACATTCATGGTTTGCTTTTCAGTTATAGAGCTTTCTAACAAGAAACTTGTTCTGTCAAATCCCCATGAAATAGAGATTCTGTATAAGTCTTTGAGATACCAAGGACTTCTCTGATGGAAGAGCAACTGTTTAATATATTGTAGGACTGATTAAATAATTAAATCACTATCTGAAAAATAGTTTTTACTGGTACTTATGAAGAAGATTCTTAATACAAAGAAACACTACCCAGCATCTTACATTATAATTGCTCATATTCCAATGAAGAGAATGCTCAAATATTTAAGCAAAGTTGAAAAACTATGTAAGACTCTATGTAAAAGACAACATGTGGTTATCTCAAGGCCAATTAGTATATAGTCCTGTGAAGATGGATGACCATTTCAGAAAGAGGATATAGCATAAGGATTATACAAAAGACTCAAAAGAGCATAACACCAGAAGACATATAAATAGCTTTGCATGTCAAGGGCATGGGGATAAGAGATATAAGAGGAAATGGAAGAGACGAATCATTAATGACATTTTGTGTCTTGTAAAGGTATGGGATTTTATCCTGGGGATTTGAGATGGTGAAGTGACCCTATCAGGGATATGTTTGAAAAAGATTATTATGTCAGCAGCATGAAGGATGGATCCGACAGGGATCTGAAGCATGAAGAACCTTTAATAGACACGAAAGATGCAAAGAGCAGGAAAGACAGTGCACATTAGTGAGCCTTCAAAAATGTTTATTGAGTTGAAATGAATTGAAGAAGTTTGTTGAAACTTTTCTTTTTCACGTCTTATTTTTAGAAAATGTCAATAGTAGTTATTCATTGGGTTGCTTCAAAGTTCTCCCACCGAACCCCAGTGAGGGTGAGATAGTTGAAGTCTGGGTGAGTGACCCATCTCATCACAGATGCTTCAAAAATGTCATCAAACACTCCTCTACAGATGTTCCCATTGTTCAAAATCGTCTTTGTAGGTACTGAGTCTTATGCTGCAGTCTGATGCACAAAATAGCTTCCTGCTTTTTGCAATAGAATTCATTAGGTACCTTAATTATTGCCTTTATACTTGAGCAAGCAGTGTGTCAGTGATTGTGTCCTCTTTGACTATTATAACCACACTCTTTGGCTATTAACTAGCCTTACAGCTGTGGTTTATTCTTTTTTTTTCTCTTTCTGGGTCATTTTCAGAAAATGTTGCCAATAAAATAAATCATTTAGCCATTCCTTGTCAATAATCTTGATAACTTTCAAGATTGATTCCAGCTTGTGCTTCTTCCATTCTAGCATTTCCCATAATGTACTCTACATATAAGTTAAATAAGCAAGATGACAATATACAGCCTTGACGTACTCCTTTTCCTATTTGGAACCAGTCTGCAGCCATGAAATTAAAAGACGCTTACTCCTTGGAAGGAAAATTATGNGAAATAGAGATTCTGTATAAGTCTTTGAGATACCAAGGACTTCTCTGATGGAAGAGCAACTGTTTAATATATTGTAGGACTGATTAAATAATTAAATCACTATCTGAAAAATAGTTTTTACTGGTACTTATGAAGAAGATTCTTAATACAAAGAAACACTACCCAGCATCTTACATTATAATTGCTCATATTCCAATGAAGAGAATGCTCAAATATTTAAGCAAAGTTGAAAAACTATGTAAGACTCTATGTAAAAGACAACATGTGGTTATCTCAAGGCCAATTAGTATATAGTCCTGTGAAGATGGATGACCATTTCAGAAAGAGGATATAGCATAAGGATTATACAAAAGACTCAAAAGAGCATAACACCAGAAGACATATAAATAGCTTTGCATGTCAAGGGCATGGGGATAAGAGATATAAGAGGAAATGGAAGAGACGAATCATTAATGACATTTTGTGTCTTGTAAAGGTATGGGATTTTATCCTGGGGATTTGAGATGGTGAAGTGACCCTATCAGGGATATGTTTGAAAAAGATTATTATGTCAGCAGCATGAAGGATGGATCCGACAGGGATCTGAAGCATGAAGAACCTTTAATAGACACGAAAGATGCAAAGAGCAGGAAAGACAGTGCACATTAGTGAGCCTTCAAAAATGTTTATTGAGTTGAAATGAATTGAAGAAGTTTGTTGAAACTTTTCTTTTTCACGTCTTATTTTTAGAAAATGTCAATAGTAGTTATTCATTGGGTTGCTTCAAAGTTCTCCCACCGAACCCCAGTGAGGGTGAGATAGTTGAAGTCTGGGTGAGTGACCCATCTCATCACAGATGCTTCAAAAATGTCATCAAACACTCCTCTACAGATGTTCCCATTGTTCAAAATCGTCTTTGTAGGTACTGAGTCTTATGCTGCAGTCTGATGCACAAAATAGCTTCCTGCTTTTTGCAATAGAATTCATTAGGTACCTTAATTATTGCCTTTATACTTGAGCAAGCAGTGTGTCAGTGATTGTGTCCTCTTTGACTATTATAACCACACTCTTTGGCTATTAACTAGCCTTACAGCTGTGGTTTATTCTTTTTTTTTCTCTTTCTGGGTCATTTTCAGAAAATGTTGCCAATAAAATAAATCATTTAGCCATTCCTTGTCAATAATCTTGATAACTTTCAAGATTGATTCCAGCTTGTGCTTCTTCCATTCTAGCATTTCCCATAATGTACTCTACATATAAGTTAAATAAGCAAGATGACAATATACAGCCTTGACGTACTCCTTTTCCTATTTGGAACCAGTCTGCAGCCATGAAATTAAAAGACGCTTACTCCTTGGAAGGAAAATTATGACCAACCTAGACAGCAAATTGAAAAGCAGAGATATTACTTTGCCAACAAAGATCCGTCTAGTCAAGGCTATGGTTTTTCCAGTGATCATGTATGGATGTGAGAGTTGAACTGTGAAGAAAGCTGAGTGCCAAAGAAAGCTGAGTGCCTAAGCTATACCAAAGAGCATGCTGCATATGGACGATTGATAGCTGACTGCAGCATTTTTAATTTTGGAACATTTCCATATTTTTATAAATATGTCATCATAATGCTGTCATATAAACAAAAAGAAATACAACTTTTTCACTTTACAAATGAATGGGCTAAGATCCGAAAGACTGACTTGTAAGAAGTTGGTGGGAAAGTGCTTAGTTCAAAAGGAAACAATATCCCACCCCCACGTAATAATATTTCAATCACTAGAATATTTATGCTAGTTATGACATTTTATTAGTTTAGACTTAGCAATGGAAAATTATTTTCAGTGGTAAAAATAACACACACACATACATTTTTTCCTTTGTATACATGCACATTTCCAAGCTCATAGCCTAGAAACAATGGCCGACCCAGTAGCAATGTGCACCTTGACAAACAGACAGTGCATTCCCATTGAAATGAATCAAAGATCTTCAAATAAATGGCTAAATCAGGATATAGTGCAAAAAATGTAAAAATTTGGCTCAGTTCAGTTTAGTCACTCAGTCATGTCCAACTCTTTGTGACCCCATGAATCACAACTCACCAGGCCTCCCTGTCCATCACCAACTCCAGGAGTTCACTCAGACTCACGTCCATCGAATCAGTGATGCCATCCAGCCATCTCATCCTCTGTCGTCCCCTTCTCCTCCTGCCCCCAATCCCTCCCAGCATCAGAGTCTTTTCCAACGAGTCAGCTCCTCACATGAGGTGGCCAAAGTACTGGAGTTTCAGCTTTAGCATCATTCCTTCCAAAGAACACCCAGGGCTGATCTCCTTCAGAATGGACTGGTTAGATCTCCTTGAAGTCCAAGGGACTCTCAAGAGTCTTCTCCAACATCACACTTCCAAAGCATCAATTCCTCGGAGCTCAGCTTTCTTCACAGTCCAGCTCTCACATCCATACATGACCACTGGAAAAGCCATAGCCTTGACTAGACGGTCCTTTGTTGGCAAAGTAATATCTCTGCTTTTGAATATGCTATCTAGGTTGGTCATAACTTTCCTTCCAAGGAGTAAGCGTCTTTTTAATTTCATGGCTGCAGACTGGTTTCAAATAGGAAATGGAGTACGTCAAGGCTGTATGTTGTCACCCTGCTTATTTAACTTCTATGCAGAGTACATCATGAGAAACGCTGGGCTGGAAGAAGCACAAGCTGGAATCAAGATTGCCGGGAGAAATGTCAATAACCTCAGATATGCAGATGGCACCACCCTTATGGCAGAAAGTGAAGAGGAACTAAAAAGCCTCTTGATAAAAATGAAAGAGGAGAGTGAAAAGGTTGGCTTAAAGCTCAACATTCAGAAAACGAAGATCATGGCATCTGGTCCCATCACTTCTTAGGAAATAGATGGGGAAACAGTGGAAACAGTGTCAGACTTTACTTTGGGGGGCTCCAAAATAACTGCAGATGGTGATTGCAGCCATGAAATTAAAAATTTGGTTAAACATCTCCCAAATCAAAGAATCTATCAAAAGCTAGGAGCATATCAAAATGATTCATTGTCCAATTTAAAGAGGCTTCTATTAATAGGATGACACAGTTTGAGCAGTGAAGCAAGTGGAACCAAATAAATAAAATGTTTGAAATTAATACTAAAATATGTTAATTAATCGATAATGTTCCTTAATGAAAAATTCAGTCACATTTGGTGGGTTCTAGGAAACCAGAGTGTTCTGAAAGCTGAGAAATAAAGGGAAGCATTCAAGCAATCATCCGAAAATTTTTGAACAAAGTAAAGGTAGCTAATTGAAGTTATTTTTTACATTGAGCATTCCAGTTAATAAAGGGTAAAGAGAATGTGGTAATTGGAATATCATCATATTGCAACAGCTGTTGAAGTTATTAACATAGAAAATTGTTATCAGTGACTGCCCACTTATTAGGAAAGAGGCTCAAGAGGATTAAGCTAACTATACTTGAACCCACTGATTAATATTAACAGAAAAAGAGAAAGAAAGAAGACTACATGCAAAATTTCTGTGACAGGAAGTACTAAATACTACCTGTGACACTTGTAGTCCAAAATACAAAATCTGAGTTGGATCAAACCAAAATTATCAATTTATTTGAAACACAGGAAATGCAAGGAAAGATTAAATGGTACCAAGGTATACAAAATTCAGAATATGAGACGTACGAGAAAATTACCTCGTTTTTTCAGAAATAACAATTTTTTATTATAAGAAAAATAAAAGAAGACTGTGTAATATACAGAAGACCTGTATATTAAAATAATATTCAGAAACATGTCAATATAATACACTATGTGGACTTGTTTGGGTACTCATGTAAAGCAACCAACTTAAAAAAGGAAAAAAGAAAGAAAGAATGTATAGAGCAATGTGAATACTGACTAGAGGGTTAGGTGTTAAGACATTAGTATTAATGTGATGATGTGATGAATGACATTATATTTTTAATAATTCTAATAATTTAGAAATATGTATTGAATTATTTGTAGATGAATTATAAAATTTTTGGATTATATACTTGCTTCCATATCTCCAAGGAGGTAAAGCTGGAACCATAGTGTTAATAAATTAACTTTTGAATCTGGCTTCTTGGTAGATTAGAGNTGAAAAGGTTGGCTTAAAGCTCAACATTCAGAAAACGAAGATCATGGCATCTGGTCCCATCACTTCTTAGGAAATAAATGGGGAAACAGTGGAAACAGTGTCAGACTTTACTTTGGGGGGCTCCAAAATAACTGCAGATGGTGATTGCAGCCATGAAATTAAAAATTTGGTTAAACATCTCCCAAATCAAAGAATCTATCAAAAGCTAGGAGCATATCAAAATGATTCATTGTCCAATTTAAAGAGGCTTCTATTAATAGGATGACACAGTTTGAGCAGTGAAGCAAGTGGAACCAAATAAATAAAATGTTTGAAATTAATACTAAAATATGTTAATTAATCGATAATGTTCCTTAATGAAAAATTCAGTCACATTTGGTGGGTTCTAGGAAACCAGAGTGTTCTGAAAGCTGAGAAATAAAGGGAAGCATTCAAGCAATCATCCGAAAATTTTTGAACAAAGTAAAGGTAGCTAATTGAAGTTATTTTTTACATTGAGCATTCCAGTTAATAAAGGGTAAAGAGAATGTGGTAATTGGAATATCATCATATTGCAACAGCTGTTGAAGTTATTAACATAGAAAATTGTTATCAGTGACTGCCCACTTATTAGGAAAGAGGCTCAAGAGGATTAAGCTAACTATACTTGAACCCACTGATTAATATTAACAGAAAAAGAGAAAGAAAGAAGACTACATGCAAAATTTCTGTGACAGGAAGTACTAAATACTACCTGTGACACTTGTAGTCCAAAATACAAACTCTGAGTTGGATCAAACCAAAATTATCAATTTATTTGAAACACAGGAAATGCAAGGAAAGATTAAATGGTACCAAGGTATACAAAATTCAGAATATGAGACGTACGAGAAAATTACCTCGTTTTTTCAGAAATAACAATTTTTTATTATAAGAAAAATAAAAGAAGACTGTGTAATATACAGAAGACCTGTATATTAAAATAATATTCAGAAACATGTCAATATAATACACTATGTGGACTTGTTTGGGTACTCATGTAAAGCAACCAACTTAAAAAAGGAAAAAAGAAAGAAAGAATGTATAGAGCAATGTGAATACTGACTAGAGGGTTAGGTGTTAAGACATTAGTATTAATGTGATGATGTGATGAATGACATTATATTTTTAATAATTCTAATAATTTAGAAATATGTATTGAATTATTTGTAGATGAATTATAAAATTTTTGGATTATATACTTGCTTCCATATCTCCAAGGAGGTAAAGCTGGAACCATAGTGTTAATAAATTAACTTTTGAATCTGGCTTCTTGGTAGATTAGAGCTACTATACTATTTTTTTCACTTCTTCATATGCTTTGAAGTAACCTCCAATTAAAATAAATAAATTTATATTTAAAAAATTTTCCAAAGTACAATTTTTAAAAATGTTTAAATTTGCTTTAAATTCAACTTAATCCTTTGTGAAGCAACATTTCACTCAGAGTTGTGATGTGGTGTTTAGTCACCCAGTCATTCCCGACTCTTGTGACCCCATGGATTGTAGCCCACCAGGCTCCTCAGTCCGGGGGACTTCTCCAGCAAGAATACTGAGGTGGCTTGCCATTTCCTACTCCAGGCATCTTCCCAACTCAGGGATTGAACCTGTTCTCCTGCATTGCAAGTGGATTCTTTACCACTGGGCCACCAGGGAAGCCCTCATTAAAAGCTAATGTAAAGTAATTGTTTCTTTCTTTCTTTTTTTTTAATTTAGTTATTTATTTTTTAAAAAAATTCTATTTTACAGTACTATATTGGTTTTGCCATACATTGACATGAATCAGCCACAGGTGTACACGATCTCCCAATGCCAAAGCCCCCTCCCACCTCCCTTCCCACCCCATCTCCTCGACTCATCCTGTACACCAGCCCCAAGCATCCTGCATCCTGTTTTGAACATAGACTGGCACTTCATTTCTTATATGATAGTATACATGTTTCAGTGCCATTCTCCCAGCTCATCCCACCCTCTCCCTCTCCCTCAGAAGCCAAAAGTCTGTTCTATACCTCTGTTGTCTCTTATATTGTCTCACTTACAGGGTCATCATTACTATCTTTCTAAATTCCATATATATGTGTCAGTATACTGTATTGGTGTTTTTCTTTTTGGCTTACTTCACTCTGTATAATCGGCTCCAGTTTCAACCATCTCATTAGAACTGTGTCAAACTTATTCTTTTTAATGGCTGAGTAATACTCCATTGTGTATATGTACCACAGCTTTCTTATTGTTTCTTTCTTTACTGATAAGAGAGACAAGGACTAGCAAGAGAAAGTGTATTGTCTTGAAGAAGTGAAGTGAAGTGAAGTGAAGGTTGGTGTCCACTCTTTGAGACCCCTTAGTCCAAAGTTAATGGAATTCCCTACACCAAAATACTGGAGTGGGTAGCTGTTCCCTTTTCCATAGTATTTTCCAAACCCAGGGATCAAACCTAGGTCTCTCACATTGCAGGTGGATTCTTTACCAGCTGAGCACCTCATCTTGCAGAATGGAACATTAAATGACATGGGTTTGGAGTAGCTGACAAAAATGTGTGACTCTAATGTTGTCTAAAGGCTCTAGGTAACAACACTGGTGTAGAGGCTAATGAATGAAATGAAATAGATTGGGATTAAATGATAGCTTTTTTTTTAACACCAATTAACAGGAATTTTGCTCTGGGTTATGATGGAGAAATGCTGAAGCCCACCAAAATTTAGGTGGCAGAATTAATGAGGGAGCATATTAAATAGCTAGAAATATGGCAGTTACCCATCAGAGTCACTTAGTAACTTCAGTCAAAATTAAAGCAGTTTGTCTCAGTGGAAGAGAAAGATAAGATTAGGTAATTGTCCCACAGCTGGATGTTTTAAGAATGAATTGCAGAATAAAATATACATTTAAACTCCCAACATTATTAAGAAGTATAGCCTTATTTGGCTTCTCTGAAGATAGTTTTTTCCTCTGTCTATGAGAACAAAATTCATACATCGTAGTAGAGTTGTGTGTGTGTGCTAGTCACTCAGTCGCGTACAGCTCTTTTCAACCCCATGGCCTATAGCCCACGAGGTTCCTCTGTGAATTTCCACATGAAATTCTCTAGGCAAGAACACTGGAGTGTGTTTCCATGCCCTTCTCCAGGGGCTCTTCCCAACCCAGGGATCGAACCCAGTTCTCCCGCATTG